>APFE030799119.1:0-17696 GCA_000404065.3 Pinus taeda
AGAGGAGGGAGTGAAATAACTTTTGATAGTCACATCACCCTTTTTCATTCTACCCTTTCCCTTATCTTGAACAGAACCAAAAGAGCGAGGAACATATCGGAAAGGATTGGATGCATCGGTTTGAGGGATAGAGGAAGAACCCTCAAAATCATAATGGGGGTTGGCAACCATCATTTTTTGTATCTCCCAATTTCAGCCTGTATGTCTTTTTGCCTAGCCTTATCTTCTTTAAATTTCTCAATGCTGGCCAACAAATTCTTCCTAATCTCCCCAATTTCTGGTGAGGTACATGGAGTAATTTGGCCTCTAATCCCTGCCAAGTGTTGCTTCAGCCTATTAATGCCCCCTGGACCTTCCTTAATTTTCCTATGGCAAAATTTGCATTGCATTTGACTATCAACCATTTCAACATATGCCCAAGCAGGATCTCTTGCTTTAGGTGCCATTTTTTGAATAGGAAATGAAAGCAAACAATCTGAAAATGAAAAAAAAAACCTTGATTCAATGTTCATTTATTTGACAAAAAACACTCTCTAAGCTTTCTAGATATGCACCTAAAATTTACTAAGCAAAAACAGATTTATAGAGGTGAAAAAAAATACCTCAAGGCACAAACTGCCTCCTCAAGCTTGCTCCAAGAATCAGCTCCTCAATGCTGCTCCAAATGGCTGCCCAAGAAGCTCCTCACTCCAGCTACAATGCTCCTCCAAGACTCCTCACTGCTGCTCCAAAACAAGCTCAAGAACTGCTCACTAACTCTCAAAGAAGACTCTCACTCAAATGCACAAGACTGCTGTGAGAGAATGAGAGGTCTTGGGTGAGTTAAATAGCTTTTGGGAGGGGGATATAGACCCCAAAGATGTTTTAGAAATATTGCAATGCTGTTTGGAGTCCACCAAAACCCTAAAACTAATTACAAATCCACAAAAAAACAGTTAAACAAATTTCTGTTGCGTCCGGTTTGTTGGCGCCCGTGACCCGGCCGTTTTTTAGCGGACCCGGCCGAGTCGGCTGAGTCAGCAATGACCTAGCCGAGTCATTGAGTGACTCGGCCGGGTCATTGCTGACTCGGCCGACCGTTCCGTTTTGTTGACCGTTTCATTGCCAGGGGTAACAACCCGGAACGACTCGGCCGGGTTGGTTCTGACCCAGCCGGTTTGTAAAACATTGAAAGAGACAAGAGACACAGAATATAGGCTATCAACCAGGGCCAAAACCTCTCCTTCTTGAGAGGAAAACCGGAACAAATTCTTCTTCTTATAGAGATTCAAATTGACAAATACCAAGACCAAGACTCTTGACCTATTTGCCACTCCAAGACCAAGACACAGGTTCCGTTGATGAGATCCTTAGTCAACGATAGTCAACCTTCTGCTCCTTCCTTCCTCTCAGCTCTTCTTCAACTTCGGCTTCAGAGTTTCGGCCTCCTTGAATTAGGTCTGCAATTGTTGACCCTAATTCAGAAACCCTAATTCATTCATAAGACCTTCCCTTTATGACTTGATTCCCTTCGCTTTAGAAGGAGTTCCTTTCCCTGGTAACTCAGCTAGAGATACACTGTTGTCTTCTCTTGATTTGTCCTCAAATTTGACTGATAGACTTCGGCTTCTTTCTGTGGTTTGGACAACAGAGATTCCTTGCATGTATGGATAACTTCAGCCCTCAAAACAGACCTAAAACAATGCTAGGTACTTCGATCTTTCTTCCCTTTTTTTCGCTGACCATAAGACTCCCTTTGGCTGATCTTCGCATTACTTGCTGGCTTCAGAACTTGACCGAAATTTCTACTCTGAAATGTGGACGTGCTGCCCTATTTATAGTTGTTGTAGCCTCATAATAAGCCAACTTGAGAGAGGGTGAGCCGACATGTCCTTTAGTGAAGATCTTTTATTCCATTTTGAAGCCGACTTGAAGAAGATACTTTTGCTTGGTCTTGGAGGGCTTTCTAACTTATTTAAGGACTTATATAAATATGTATCATGCCCAAGAAGGGTCCTTCATACATGACACAGACTCAAATTGACTTTTATTACTAGATAACGAATCCCAAAGGCTCACAATGGGAGCCATCACTAAAATAAAATTCCTTGCTCATGAAACCCATGAAACAAGCATTACAATAATAATTTTATTTTTTCTTCTTTTCATCAATTACATAATATCACAATTACACATCATTATGAAGGCCGAACCTAGTTACACTTTTCAACAGTTTATTCTTGAAAGAATGCTGTGAATAAATATGGAATAGTATTTTTCATAGATTGCAAGTTCAAATAAGCCTTTGTTGTGAAGACAGTGCATATCTATTGATGAATTGCATTCAGGTTGTTACCTTTGTATATGGTCAAGATACTTTGATGCATGACTGCTGATCTTTTTTTCAATTTTGTAGGTGTGTTGTGATAGAAGATAGTGCAATTGGCCTTGCGGCAGCCAAAGCAGCAGGGATGAAGTGCATAGTGACCAAAAGTGGGTAAGTGAATATTTCTTCCACTAATCATGACTAAGTTTAAATTAAATAATTGGTGAAATAACTGTCTTCATCGTTGCCCTCTTTAGGGATTTTCAGTCAAAACTTTAGGTATACTGCAGTGCTCCTATATCCAAAATAGAACTACTAGACTACAACTTTTGATATAAGAAAAATAGAAACCTGCGAATAACATAAATAAAGAGCCAAATAGTGGGGACACATGCCTAGCTGTGCAGGTGATGATTCTAGAATAGAAGCGTTTCAAATTTCATAAGATTTTTGGAAGTTTTACCAGCCAACTTTTCAGAAAATAATTGCAGATCTAAAATGGCTTTAAAAATTTAAATGATCACAAAAAATATTTGGCCTTGTGGACAAAATCTAAGTTTACAAAGAAATTGAAGTTTGAAAATCTGTTATATTTGATATGTTACAACTTCAGGATTATACAGTTTCTCACAATTGCATATGCATAGTTTTAAATTGACATATTATATGCTTGATTTGGGTCTTGTTAGCACCTGAAATTACACCTTGTAATCTTCATACTAATCTTGGTGCCAACTTTGACATTTACCCTTATGTCCATTAGTTGGTAGTTGTTAGAGTTATATGGACAATTCATCAGTTCACTCAGCTTTGTCAGTTGAAGATCCTGTGTACTTGTATTCATGGTGATTTTCAATTTACTATTTTGAGGAAGATGCTTGCACACTTTTCATGCCAAATCTAGTTTTACAAACTTGATATGGGTGCATGACAGGGTATATGGGGTTTTTTACAAGTGCATGTGGAGTTTGTTGTCAGTTTGTAGGCATGCATGTTATTTTGGTAATGTAATATCATTTTTTTTGGTTTCCCTTATGATGCAATTAAGATGGATTTTGTAATGTTTCTATTGACCCTGCCGCCTACACCAACTTACAAGTCAGTGAGAAAAGCCTTCAACCCCACATGGTGTGGTTGGTGGCAGGGAACTCAGAGAAGGGGCTGTCACACTAAACCCTTCTCTCTTTGTTTAAGCTATCTCCTAAGTTAGTTGGGGGGGTGGTCCCTAATGAAAAGTTAAGTTAAAAAGAGATGTGAGTTTCTAGGAGAATTGTTAGAGTTAAATAGATTATTTCTTTAAGATTTATAAGCAAAAACTAATATGAGAAATAACCATCATAAGATAAGCATGAAATACATAAACAACCAGTGCCTTCCAAGTATTTTCTCTTTAAGAAATGAAATTGTATTTTGCTTAAAATAAAAGTAGAATGCTTCAAAAATTGAAAGCAAAGCAATCCTAAAATGGAGACAAAGATGACATGAAATAGTCAAAATGATAATCTACAATTAGTGTACAAGAACTAGATCAAGACATGCAAGTAGAACTCCATACTTTTCTAGTTAAAACAATGCTCTAGGAAGCAAATAAAATCCTTGAAAGCACAAGATATTGATCAAGAAAAATATTTAATTTAAATTTATGTGATCTTAATAGGCTAAAGAAAAGGAAACTCCCTCTTTCAAAATCGTTTGATGAAATCCTTGAGGCAAACCGATTGGGTCCTTCTATTCTTGATCTTGGGAGTTATTTCGTCTATTGGAGAGCTACCCCACACCCAAGTAAATACTTGAACCATATCTAAAGATCTCTACACACATGGAAAAAGATGTCAGTAATCATAAGGGATTAGATTATACAATGGAGGAGAAGGCTAGAGATTTCACCAAAAATCTTTTAGTGATCCTCTTCCTAGAGTATTTCTCTAACCCAAAAACCATACAAGATAGCTTGCATATGTTAATCCAAACAAATGGAAAAATGATAACTAGCATAATCCAACATACATGTAGAATGTAAAGCACAACAATTGAAATAACCTCACCTCATGAAATGGAAGGAGAACACCAACACAATGGTACCCCAAAGTCTCTTTTATTATATGAAAGATGAATACAAAACCCAGCAAAGTCTCTGCAAGCCCAACAGCTCGTTTTATATGACACAATTGAGATCTCAAAACTCATTTAAATAAGAAAATGGGAGATGATCCCAAGGAAAATTCCAATGACAAGTGGAGATGGATTGACAATCCCAATGTAGAAAATCAAATCACAAGTGGCAAGATCACTGGTTGTTGGTGGCAACCTTGACTCCTTGACTATCCATCAAATATCTTCAAATTTGTTGTGTGTATTCCTTGTGAGGATCAGCGTACTTCTAACTGTTGGTGCATATTCCTTTAATTGCTGGCAAGTGTAGATGATCACAGGTGATAGGGGAGAAAACTCCCATCAAATTCTCCACAACAAAATTTATGTATGTGACACCTATCACAAGTGCCAATGCTGCTCCAACAAACTGTTGTGCGCAAATGCTGTAGCGTTGATCTTTGACTGCCAACGTGCACCTAATTTGCCCATATGTGGACCTGTCTCCTTGATTGGCAACATAAATATGTAATATTCCTAATTAGCCATGGCTAATTGGAATATTTGATTTTGCCCAATTTTTGCCTTCAGTAGTTATTTATAAATAAAAAAGTGAGGATGGGGGACATAACTCACTTTAAGAATAAAAAGTCACTTCCTAGTAGCACAACATTGTGACTTAAGGAGGAGCCAAGGGGGCCAAAGGGGGATGCAAAAATGGGGCCCACGCAGACACATGGAGGGACTGTGCAGGAGGGAAGAACACATGGCAAGAGGGGAATCACGCAGGAGAAGGTGAGCCTAGGGATTGTGAGAGGCAGAGGCTATAAGATAGAGAGGAGCCCCCTCATTTTGCATCATTGAGTTATGTGCATTTTGAGCTAGTCGTTTCGACTTCTGAGCACGCTGGCTATTTAACTAGTCTATAGCACTGTTTAGTGCACTGAGTGTCTCCGTTCGGAGATCTCACGCTTAGCCCCGGGGGACTTCGAGTGCCTGCTCCGGCAAGGTATTTCCATCGGTATTTCAGCAGTAGTTTTATCAGCAACAATTTCATCAGCATTTTGGAGGACTGTGCAGCACTTGGAGAGGGACGCAGTTCTTTTTGGTTATAGTGCTGGATTGGGGTTTTGCAGGTGGAGTTATGCTGGGAGATTGAGAAGGGGTCCAAATTTTGTCTCATTGGAGGATTTTTGGCAGGGTTTCAAGCAGTGTTTTAGGCAGAGTTGAGAGGGGTTTCCTTCAATGGCAGCGCAGGGCATTGAGGAACTGCGCAGAACCCCAAGAGGGTATTTTTCGGGGGTCGGCCATTCCAGGAAAGATTTCTGGGTTTTTCTGGGTTTCTTGAGTAGAACACGAATCCAGAGTTTTAGCTTCTTCCGAAGAGGGGAGCAGCCCCAAATCACCATTTGTTTTCTAGCAGCATCAGCAACATCCAAGCAGAGAGGTCATTCTTGTCATTCTGAGAGTATTTCTTCACTTGCCTTGTGCAAGTCGAGGTGCCATTTGTCTAATCACCTCTTGTACTCATCTTATTGATCAGTATAATAAAATGACTTAGCATTTCTCGCTGCATTTCTTGTGTATCTGCTTATATTTCCGGTTTACATTATTATATGTTGTTCCACTGTTATTTTATCACTTCTAGGTTATTATATCATTTGCACATATTTGGTTGGAGTTTTTGCGGGGGTTTGAGGAATATTTTGGGTTAGGAATATTACAGTGGTATCAGAGCATACATCTGGCTTAGCCTGTGGAGCTAGCAATCTATGATAGCGGGGGAAAACCCTACATTTGTTACAGAGGTAGGAGGTACAGAGACACTGGACGTAGGTTGGAGAATACCTACGGGGAGGGAGACTGTGTTCCTGTGGTGGACGCAGAACAGGAGGAGACTGTGGTAGACACAGAACAGACAGAGCCAGTAGTGAATGCAAAACAGATGGCCGATGAGGACGAGAAGAGATTTGCGGATATGCTCCTCAAATCAGTGCAGGATCTGTCGAGGCAAATTGAGGTGATGGGGCAGAGATTCACGGCAGTTTAGGCCAGACAGCATGAGAGCCCACGAGTTTTTCAGATTGGTGAGGGATCAGGTGCATCCCATCACTTTCCAGAGCAGCGTGATACTACGCAGCAGGTGGCCTCACATGCCCCTACACGCTCTACCATGCCCACTTTCTTAGGAGCAGACACGGAGGCCGTAGCCTAGCAGGAGGCAGAGCCCGGACATATGGGCGATTATTTTGCAGAGTACCAAGCCTATGGTAGGAGTTTAGGGAAGCCTCTCATTCAGAGATTTTGTTCAGCTCCAGCAGGATAGCAGACCCCGCGACCATCACAGAGGGTACCGCCATTACCATGATGGTGACACCCACCGTGCAGCGAGTACATTCCGCTTGCTTACGTTTGATGGCTCACCAAACAGTTCGGCAAAGTCTTGGGTGGAGAAGCTGGACATTTATTTCCAGCTTAACCAGATGTTAGAGGCAGAGGCCATCAAGGTGGCAACATTGCATTTGGATGGCAAGGCCCAAAATTGGTGGTTTCATGGGATGGTTACACTGGGGCCCTCCACAATGACGACATATGCCAAGTTTACTAGGAGACTGATGGAGCGATTTGATCGGAGGGATCTAGAGCAGCATTTCGTTGAGCTGACGAGGCTCAAACAAACAGGGAGCCCAGAGACCTACATTGCAGATTTCTTAAGGGTCTCCATGATGGTGCCAGACCTATCCATGGCACGGAGGGGGTCTATATGTATGTTGAGGGGTTAGCAGAGCCACTTCGGGGTTTAGTCCGATCCACTAAACCAGCCACACTTCGAGACGCTATCAGCAGGACTCGGGACTTACAGGATGTCTTACCCAGGACCCGGACACCTTACACCCAGAGACAAACTTTTCAGTCTAGGGGGAAGGATGTGAGGATTCCTCCTCCAAAGGGAAATCTAGGACGAGTACAGCTTGACGATGATGCCAAGAGGGAGCTAAAGAAGAAGCGGTTGTGCTTCACCTGTCAGGAGCCATGGGCACCAGAACATAGATGTGTTGCTGGCAAAGCACATTTTATCGAGGTCTTCTCCGAGAGCAATGGAGAAGAGGATGATGAGGAGGATGTGGAGGATGTGGAGGCAAGAAATAGCCATGCCATACAGAGACATTTGCCACCTCCACCACTAGCAACAGGTGGTGCATCTTTTGCACCCACCGGAGGGGCAGCTTTGCGAGGAGTTCCCAAATATCTCACGCTACGCGTACGAGGGATAGTATGTGGCCAGTGTGTATTAGTTTTAGTTGACAGTGGGGCAACCCACAACTTCATCGATGCACAGATGATTGAGCGGAGAGGTATTTAGACAGAGAGCTTCAATGGGTTTTCAGTATTGGTCCTAGGAGATCAGATCATGACGTGTTCTCGTTATGTTCCAGAGCTTTCAGTGATGATGGGCACCCACACATTGACTGACCACTTTTTCTTGGTCAATATTCCGGACACCAACATGATACTGGGTATTCAGTGGCTTATTACTCTAGGGAAGGTCATGACGGATTGGAAGACCCTAGAGATGGAGTGAGATGATGAGAAGACAGGGAGGCATGAGAAGATACGGGGACAACACACATATCCGCCTCAGACTGTGTCGGCTCATCGGATGGAGGCAGTCTTCCGGAAGGGAGACATAGAGTGGGCAGTGGAGCTGCATGCATCAGAGGCAAGGATTACAGGGCAGACGGTACATCCAGAGATCCAGTCCATCCTTGATCGGTATGCCATAGTGTTTGGAGAGATTCCACCAGGACAGCCACCGGATCGGGGGTTTGAGCACACTATCGAGCTTGAGCAAGGCATCTAGACAGTGATCACCACCCCCTATAGGCACCCCAAAGCCTATCGGGATGAGATTGAGCGGGCTATCCAGGAGTTGCTGGCTCTTGGGCACATTCGACCGAGCACGAGTCCTTTTGCTTCTTTTGTGGTGTTGGTGAAGAAGAAGGACAGTACATTAAGGATATGCATTGACTACAGGGCCCTGAACAAGAAGACCCTGAAGAACAGGTACCCCATACCCAGGATCGATGAGCTGATGGACGAGTTGAGGGGAGCACAATTCTTCTCAAAGATTGATTTGAGATCCGGGTACCATCAGATTCGCATGAGGGAGCAGGACATTCCCAAGACCGCCTTCAGGGGTCACTATGGGCACTTTGAGTTCTTGGTGATGCCCTTTGGGCTAACCAACGCCCCCGCTACATTTCAGTCCTGCATGAATCACATCTTCCGCAGTCACTTGAGGAAGTTTGTGTTGGTATTCTTTGACAATATCCTCATTTACAACAAGACTTGGGAGGAGCATCTCCAGCACATTGAGACAATGTTGCGCATCTTGCAGGAGCAGCAATTCTACACCAAGCTCTCCAAGTGCGAGTTTTGGTTGACGGAGATGTTGTACTTGGGACACATCATAGGGGTGGACAGAGTGAGGATCCACGAGGAGAAGATCAAGGCCATCAGAGATTGGCCGAAGCCAAGGAACGTGACGAAACTTCGGGGATCCATTGGCATTTGTACTTACTACCGAAAGTTCATCAAGAGTTTCTCACAGGTTGTTGCACCCCTGACAGATCTGACGAGGAAGGGGGCATTCAGCTGGTCAGATACAACACAGCGAGCCTTCGACAGGCTCAAGGAGGTTATGAGCAGCTGCCCAGTGCTTGTATTGCCAGATTTCACGCAGCCATTTGTTTTGGAGTGTGATGCGTTGGGAGAGGGGATCGGTGCAGTATTGATGCAGGGAGGTCACCCTATAGCCTATGAGAGTCGAAAGCTCCTTCCGCATGAGAGGTTGTATTCTATATACGACAAGGAGATGCTGGCCATCATGCATGCATTGGCTAAGTATCCGCAGTATCTAGTGGGTAACAGGTTCAAGGTGAGGACTGATCACAACAGCCTCAAGTTCTTTTTGGAGCAGAAGCAGCTACAGGAGAGGCAGCAGAAGTGGATGAGCAAGATCCAAGCATATGACTTGACATTGAGTATGTCAAGGGTAAGAACAACGTGGTAGTAGATGCCCTTTCATGTAGACCAACCATGTTGTCTCTTATGAACTTGGATATAGATTGGAGGGCTTGACTCTTAGTAGATTACTCCAAGGACAGGTTTGCATGTGAGGTTCTGGATGGGCAGCTAGCAGATAACAGGTACAGGGTGGTCGATGAGATCATCTATTACAGGGACTGGATCTTCTTGACTGAGGGGTCTCAGCTCAAGAAGAAGATACTCCAGGCATCACATGATTCACCGTTGGCAAGACATCAGGGGTTTACCACAAACTACAAGGCCATTAGGGAGAGGTTCTCATGGAAGGGCCTCAAGGCAGACGTACTCCGGCACATCCGGGAGTGCGATGTTTTCCAGAGGAACAAGGGAGAGATGAGCCATCCCGCGGGATTATTGCAACCTCTTCCCATTCCGGAGGGGAAATGGGAGAGTATTTCGATGGACTTCATCACAGGGTTGCCCATGGTACAGGGCAAGGATTGCATCTTTGTCGTCGTTGACTGACTGACAAAGTACGCACACTTTTTTGTCATATCCGCACACTATACAGAAGCACAGGTGGTCGAGCTATTCTTTAGAGAGATCTTCAAGCTACATGGTCTTCCTAAGACCATCGTCAATGATAGGGACAGCCGTTTCATGGGCAAGTTTTGGCAGGAAATTTTCCGGTTGGTGGGGACGGAGTTGACACCAAGTACCAGTTATCACCCACAGATGGATGGGCAGACAGAGATAGTTAACAAGTGGCTAGAGGGCTACTTGCGTAACTATGTCAGTGGACAACAGTGAGCATGGTTGAGGTGGCTGCATCTAGGGAATACTACTACAATGTATCACATCACATGTCCATTGGAATGTCACCATTCTAAGTTTTATATGGGTATCATCCTTTATCTTTTGCTGACGTGATGTTTGGTGATAGCAAGGCTCCCAGAGCCATGATATGGATCCAAGAGAGTCAAGATATCCTCCAAGCTCTCAAGGATAACATGGCTACAGCACCGAACCAGCAGAAGTTGTATGCCGAGAGGGGTCGGGTGGAGAGACAGTTCGAGATAGGGGACATGGTCTACCTACGGTTACAGCCATACTGACAGTCGTCACTAAAGCAGAAGGGGGCTGAGAAGCTTAAGCCGCGCTTTAATGGGCCGTACAAGGTGATACACAGGGTTGGACAGGGTTGCATATGAGTTGGAGCTGCCCCAAGGCAACAAGATTCATAACATTTTCCATGTATCATGCCTGAAAAAGGCATTGGGGTAGCAGGTGACAATAACAGATGAGCTACCACCCATGGATGACGAGGGGCATTTGGTATTGCAGCCGGAGGCTATCATTGATACCAGGGAGAGGCAGTTGCGGAGCAGGATGGTCCGGGAATTCTTGGTGAGGTGGAAGAATTTTCCGGATGAGGATGCCATTTGGGAGAGTGAGAAGATCTTGCAGCATCCATCACTTCAGTTGCTTGAGGACAAGCAACATTTTGTCGGGGGAGACTGTAATATTCCTAATTAGCCATGGCTAATTGGAATATTCGATTTTGCCCAATTTTTGCCTTCTGTAGTTATTTAAAAATAAAAAAGTGAGGACGGGGGACATAACTCACTTTAAGAATAAAAAGTCACTTCCTAGTAGCACAACGTTGTGACTTAAGGAGGAGCCAAGGGGGCCAAAGGGGGACGCAAAAATGGGGCCCACGCAGACACATGGAGGGACTGCGCAGGAGGGAAGAAAACATGGCAAGAGGGGAATCACGCAGGAGAAGGTGAGCCTAGGGATTGTGAGACGCAGAGGCTATAAGATAGAGAGGAGCCCCTTCATTTTGGATCATTGAGTTATGTTCATTTTGAGCTAGTCGTTTCGACTTCTGAGCATGCTGGCTGTTTAGCTAGTCTGCAACACTGTTTAGTGCATTGAGTGTCTCCTTTCGGAGATCTCACCCTTACCCCCGGGTGACTTCGAGTGCCTGCTCGGGCAAGGCATTTCCATCGGTATTTCAGCAGTAGTTTTATCAGCACTTCAGCAGCAGTTTCATCAGCATTTTGGAGGACTGCGTAGCACTTTGAGAGGGACACAGTAATTTTTGGTTATACTGCTGGATTGGGGTTTTGCAAGTGGATTTATGCTGGGAGATTGAGCAGGGGTCCAAATCTTGTCTCATTGGAGGATTTTTGGCAGGGCTTCAAGCAGTGTTTTGGGCAGAGTTGAGAGGAGTTTCCTTCAGTGGCAGCGCAGGGCATTGAGGAACTGTGCAGAACCCCAAGAGGGTGTTTTTCGGGGGTCGGCCATTCCAGGCAATCTTTCTGGGTTTTCGTGGGTTTCTTGAGTAGAGCCCGAACCCAGAGTTTTAGCTTTTTCCGAGGAGGGGAGCAACCCCAAATCACCATTTGTTTTCTAGCAGTAGCAGTAGCATCCACGCAGAGAGGCCATTCTTGTCATTTTGAGAGTATTTCTTCACTTGCCTTGTGCAAGTCGAGGTGTCATCTTTCTAATCACCTCTTGTACTCATCTTATTGCTCAGTATAATAAAATGGCTTAGCATTTCTCGCTGCATTTCTTGTGTATCTGCTTATATTTCCAGTTTACATTATTCTATGTTGTTCCACTATTATTTTATCACTTCTGGGTTATTATATCATTTGCACATATTTGGTTGGAATTTTTGTTGGGGTTTGAGGAATATTCCGGGTTAGGAATATTACAAAATATCTTCTTAAAAATCTGTTGTGTAATATCATGAACATAAAACTGCCTCTAATTGTTGCGTACAAGCTGAACTGAACTGTTGTTGGCTGATTTGCGTGGAGCTAGAGTGTTGACACTTTGACTGGGCCAGCGTGGATGCTTTAATTAACATGTTCATATTTCCCAACTTATGCATACACAATGAGTCATGTGGGGTCCTTCCAACTCCTTTTAACTTTTTCACCTTAGACTTTAATTAACATTTGATTTAAATTAAATCAAAGCCACTTCATTTGCTTGTGCGCACTTCCCATGAGCTCAATGTGGGCCCTTTTGACTTTGACTTGAAACTTTTGACTTAATTTGCGGCTTCATATGGTGGGCCCCACATAATTACCAAACCATCTTTGAATTTCATTTGGAATTGCCATGTCATTTGGTTGACTTTCTTTGACTTTGGAGAAATTTAGATTTTTTTTCAATTATTGATTTTTTCTCATTTTTTGTCACTGTCATTGGGAAAATCGTCTTTTGAGAAACTATAAGTCGACTTTTGACCCTCAAAGTGGGTCCTAGGATAATGTTGGGCCTCTAAGGATGAATTTTGAGTAGTTACACACCCCAGACTTTTCCTAATGCCGCTTATTTACACCATTACATATAAAATAATTAAAAAATCTCGTTTTGCAGGAAATTTTTAATTATTAAAAAATCCTACTTAGACCTAGCCAAATTTCACAAAATTTTTTGTGTGATATAGTATGGTAATATACATCGAATCTAGACACTAAAATGTGTTAGGGGTTCAACCTTCAAACCATCACCTCGGCTTTGGTGTAAAAAGTGAGTGAAAAAAACCCAGAAAATTATTCACCTCTGAAAAAGAAGGGATAATTAACACTCCAAGGTGTACTCGTTTGCTGATCGAGTCTCAACATCCTAGGCCTGTTACAGACTCAAAAACTCATCATTACTAGTATCACTTATTATAATTCCCCGTAGGGTGTGGAATCTGGGTACAAGAAAGATGATGAGAAGATAGAAGTAGAGTTAAAAACTCTGTTGACTGATGATATCTGATGGTACAAGTGTCCTCTGAATCATCCTTGGGCATGGAGTTTTCATATAATCATTAGGTGTCATACCCATTAATTATTTTAATTTCCTAAGTTTAGACTTAGGGAACCATTAAAATTAATTAATTATTTTAATATAACTATCTTCAGGTGGAATTTCCCAAAACGGTTTCTGGGTTCTTTGGAATACATGTGCCCAAGCCTCCCTACAAAATTTGAGACTTAGAGCACATCCGATGCTACCAGAAATCAACACTCCCTCTTAGCGAGGAATGTGCTCCAGTAATGCCTCCCACTAAAGCATCACCCTGACTTCATAACATCGTCCTATGTGCTGCTGATGTCTGACATGTTGTCCACCAACTAATGTGCTTTTGCTACAACTGCACTGTTGCTGACCCTACCACTATCAACATTGCATCCGTACTATAACTCCCTCTCAATTTTTGCATTTGTGCTACTGCTGGCACTGCCACTTCCAACTGCTCTTGCACTACAAACTGTTGTTGCTCCTGCAACAGCAACGAAAAAACATCCCAAATTACTGAACGAGTGTTCAGCATAGATGTATCTCGATGTTGAAGATCTCACTGTTGCTAGTCCTACACTATCCATCTAAATCTATTGCGTTGTTGCTGCTACTGCACTGTGCCTCCCTGCACCGTTGCAACTTTGCACTACGCTGCTCAGACTTGGCATTCTAGCCACTGTATCTGTCACTCCAACGCTCCTCTGCACCAACTGACACTTAGTCCATCCTGATACTACTGATCTGGGCTCTTGTAGCAAGGTATTGATATGAGAGGTGGATTCCTCAAGGATCCTGCCCACTGCAGTCCTTTCGAACTACAGACTTATATCAGCCCACCTCTCTCCTAGAGGTATCTCGACTGTCATGGCGAACTCCTCCTCCTCGATCTTCGTGGGTGCAGCATTTGGATGATACTTCTCATCTTTGTCCTTCTTCCTGAGAGGACATTGTGTTGCATAGTGACCCATTTCACCACACCTGAAGCATTTTATCTTTGAGATTTCTTTCTTCTGTCTCCGCTGCTCCTATTGCTCCTTAGATGCAAGGGTTGCATTCTCATTCTCATCCTTGGGCTTCGACCCACTACTGTTGCTTCCGTAAAGCTTACACTTGACTAGATCTCTCCTCAGCTCTTCCTGTTTGAGAGTTGCTCACATACTATCCCAATCTAGCAACGCTGCCCTGCGTAGGATGCTCTGGACAAACACTTGCCACTCTTCTGAGACTGAGTTTAGGGCCAGTCTCACCATCTCTGAACCTTGAGGTGTAGACCACACAGCTACTAACTCATCCCAGGTCTCCTAAATCTTTGTGAGGAACAGGCTCCCCCTTTTGCATCTGCACAAATCTCAGTTTTTGCTCTAAGTACATCTTCCACTGCTCGAAAGATCCTTGATACAGCGTTTCCAAGGCATCCCACATCTCCTTAGCGGTCCCTTTGTTAGCGATGTGACAGAGCACGTGATCCTTTACTCCATCAAGGATCATCCTTTGGGCCTTCGCCACTTCTGCCTTATACTTCTTCAGCGGATCCGCATCTGTAGGCTCAGCCACCATGTTGTCAACATAGGTCTTGAGAGAATGCTCATCTAGAAGGAATGACATCTTTTCCTTCCAAACGACAAAGTTGGATGCCCCATCCAACCTATCTTGATCTCTCAACCCACTGGTTGCCATCTCTGCCACGAAAATGTCGAACTACTCCTCTGTTTATTACTATTGTTGCTCAGCCAATAAGAAAATCGACTTCTTGGCGGGAAGTCTACTTAGGAAAAATTCCCCTTATAGTGTTTCTTCTCTCTTTTCTCACGTCTTTCAGCCCAACAATCTGCCTGCTGAAAAATTGCGTCCCGCCAGCTCTTCCTTACGCTGAGGCTTTGCACTGCTCCCTCTAGCACGACAAGATTTCGATCTGGAAACCCTTCCTCTCTGTCGACTCACTCAGAGAGAGACTTTCCTTGAAAATTTAGCCCTCTTGGCTTGGACTGCGCAATCCCTCTAGGGATTTGAACTGCTGCCTCTTGTAGCTATTTGACCTCCTCTGATCAGCACTGGGTTCTCTGGCACTGCTCTTCTTGTTTCACCTGCACTGCTCTGATACCATGTGAAAATTCCTAAATCGGAATCCTACTGTAGCAACTGATGATATTTCTCCTATTTGTTAGATTCCTTTAAACAAATTATTTGCAGTGTCCTACAACAAATATCGAAATACATACACTACAACCTACACCATTTTAAATAATATGCCGAAACAAGAAACTGAACAATAGAGAGATACAACACAAATGACACAATTGTGTCTGGATAAACGTCCCTGGAAAAACCCAATGTGGGAAAACCAATGCAGTAGATCTGAGGGTTTTTATTATTAAGCACAAGATATTTCTAAATACAACCTCTAGATGCCTTACTGGCAATCTAGTCTAGAAAATATCACTCGACATAAGAAATAAGTGAGATTACCTCACTCTACACTGCAAGTCCCGGCTGATTCAACAGTTGAACCAACGAGTCCCCAGTTACTTCTGCACTGCCCCTACACAGCCACTGCGTGGGCTTGTGTCAGAGCCTCTAAGGCCTTGTGTCACCTCTTTGCTGGATGAATTTGCTCTCAGGAGTTGACTCCATCCCTCCCGACTCAAAACATCAAACCCCCAGCAAATCACAAACTTCTGCGTGAAGGCTCCACGTGAGCCCTTCCTTGCTCTGCATCACCCTCTCTGGGCACTGCGCTGCCTCCTCTGCATGTCTCTCTACCTCTCTGCTAAGTATTCTTGGCTCTGGAGAATATACTCAAGCCAAAAATCTCTCTGCCCCTCTCTGCGTGATCACTATGAAATCACTGCGCTGCTCTAGCTTCAGCAATTCGATTTGACTGATCAACTCGCTATGTGTCTTCCAAATGACCCTCAAGTCTCCTTGAATAATCTTCTCTTTGACATTCATTGGCCCAGATTAGAAGTTAATCAATGGCTAAGATCATTTATGCCTGATCCTTATCTTCTTCTAGAAGTTACACACATAGTTAGATTAATACCCATTAATTATTTTAATTTCCTAAGTTTAGACTTACGGACCCATTAAAATTAATTAATTATTTTAATAAAATTGTCTCTAGGGGGAATTTCCCAAAACGCTTTATGGTTTCTTTGGAATACATGTGCCCAAGCGTCCCTGCAAAATTTGAGACTTAGATCACATCCTCTTTGTTTCTCACTGTTGTTGCTCAGCCAATAAGAAAACAGACTTATTGACGACAAGTCTACTGAAGAAAAATTCCCCTTATAGTGTTTCTTCTCTCTCTTCTAATGTCTTTCAGCCTAGCAATTTTCCTACTAAAAAATTGCATCCCACCAGCACTTCCTACGTTGAGGCTCTGCGCTGCTCCCTCTCGCACGAAAAGATTTTGATATGGAAGCCCTTTCTCTCTTGGACTCACTCAGAGAGAGACTTTCCTCGAAAATTTAGCCCTCCTAGCCTGGACTACGCAATCCCTCTAGGAATTCGAACTGCTGCCTCCTACAGCTATTCGACCTCCTTCTTTGCTCAACGTTGGGTTCTCTTGCATTTCTCTTCTTGTTTCACCTGCACTGCTCTGATACCATGTGAAAATTCCCAAACCGGAATACTACTGCAACAATTGATGATATTTCTCCTATTTGTTAGATTCCTCTAAACAAATTACTTGCAGTGTCCTACAACAAATATCGAAATACATACACTGCAGCCTACACCATTTAAAATAATATGTCGAAACAAGAAACTGAACAATAGAGAGATACAACACAAATGATAGTTGTTTCTGGACAAATGTCCTCAGAAAAACCCAATGTGGGAAAACCGGTGCAGCTGATCTGAGGGTTTTTATTATTAAGCAAAAATTATTTATGAATACAACCTTTGGATGCCTTACTAGCAATCTAAAACAGAGAATATCACTTGATAGAAGAAATTAGTGAGATTACCTCACTCTACACTGCAAGTCTCAGCTGATCCGACAGCTGAACCAATGAGTCCCTGGCTACTTCTGCGCTGCCCCTATGTAGTCACTACGTGGGCCTGCGTCAAAACCTCTAAGGCCCTACGTCACCTCTATGCTGGATCGATTTTCTCTCAAGCGCTGACTCCAGCCCTCCTGACTCAGAACGTCAAACCCCTAGCAAATCTCAGACTTTTGTGTGAAGGGTCTGCATTGCTCTGTGTGAGCCCTTCCTGGCTCTGCGACACCCTCTCTAGGCACTGCACTGCCTCCTCTGCGTGTCTCTCTGCCCCTCTCTGTGTGATCACTACAAAATCACTGCGCTGCTCTAGCTTCAGCAATTCGATCTAATTGATCAACTCTCTATGTGTCTTCCAAATGACCCTCAAGCCTCTTTAAATAATCTTCTTGTTCACATTCAATGGCCCAAATTAGAAGTTAATCAATGGCTAAGAT
>APFE030799119.1:17917-82469 GCA_000404065.3 Pinus taeda
CTCCCTGCAAAATTTGAGGCTTAAAGCACATTTGATGTGACCATATATCAACACCTGGTCTTCAACAAGAAGACATTGAAGAACCACTAACCCATCCCACGTATAGATGAGCTGATGGATGAGTTTAGAGGGACTAAGTTCTTTTCAGATATTGATCTACGGCCGGAGTACCATCAGATCCGAGTGAGGGACCAAGATGTTCGGAAAACAGCATTCAGGTGCCATTATGGGCACTTCGAGTTCTTGGTTATGACCTTCCGGCTGACCAATGCACCAACTACCTTCCAATCATGCATGAACCACATGTTTCGTGGGCAGTTGAGGAAGTTCGTGCTAGTGTTCTTTGATGACATACTGATCCATAGCTGGACTGGGAGGAGCACTTGCAGCACCTTGAGACAGTACTGCGCATTCTAGAGGAGTAGTAGTTCTATAGTAAACTATCCAAGTGCGAGTTTGGGCTGACTAAGATGCTCTATCTAGGGAACATCATTAGGGTGGACAGTGTGAGAGTACATGAGGAGAAGATTAGAGCTATCTGGGATTGACTCGATCCCCCGAATGTGACCGAGCTGAGGGGTTTTGTAGGCATCTGCACTTATTACAGGAAGTTTGTGAAGGGCTTCTCCCAACTAGTAGCACCCCTCACTGACTTGACGAAGAAAGGGGCATTCGAGTGGACCACTACAGTGGAGGAGACTTTTGACAACCTCAAGGAGGTCACGAGTAGTTGTCTGGTGTTGGCAATTACTGACTTCACTCAGTCTTTCATGTTGGAGTGTGATGCATTAGGAGTTGGTGTGGGTGCCATGTTGATGCAGGGAGGGCACCACATAGCTTTCGAGAGTTGGAAGCTACTGCCCCATGAGCTATTGTACTCCATATGTGATAAAGAGATTTTGGCCATCATGCATGTGTTGGCTAAGTTCAGGGAGTATTTAGTGGGGAACAGGTTTAAAGTCAAGACAGATCACAACAGCCTCATATTCTTCTTGGAGCAGAAATAGATGCAGGAGAGGCAACAAAAGTGGGTGAGCAAGCTCCAAGCCTATGACTTTGACATTGAGTATGTCAAAGGGAAGCACAATGTGGTGGTTGATGCGTTGTCCAGTAAGCCAGCCACTCTTTCTCTAATGAGCATTGTCCTGGATTGGAGGGCGCAACTACTAGCAGAGTATTCCAACGATCGGTTCACGTGTGAGGTCCTTGATGGGTTGGTGACAGATGACTAGTACAGGGTGATGAACAAAGTGATCTACTTTTGAGACCGGATCTACTTAGTACCCAACTCCCAACTAAACGAGAAGATTCTACAGGTCACCCATGACTCACCACTAGTAGGGCACCAGGGGTTCACGAAGACATACAGGACCATTAGAGAGCGCTTTGCATGGAGGGGCCTCAAGGATGATGTTCTTAGGAATATCCGAGAGTGTGACACATACCAGTAGAACAAGGGTGAACAGTCACACCCCGCAGGCCTATTGCAGACACTTCCTATTCTGGAGGGAAAATGGGAGAGCATATCGATGGATTTCATTACCGGGTTGCCCACAGTACAGGGAAAACACTGCATTTACGTAGTGGTGAATTACCTGACGAATTTTGCTCGTTTCTTCGCCATTTCAGCTTGGTACTCGGCCTCACAGATGGCTGGATTGTTCTTCAGGAAGGTGTTTTGGCCACATGGTCTCCCAAAGACCATTATCATTGACTGGGACACTCGGTTCATGGGTGGATTTTGGCAGGAGTTGTTTCGGTTGGTAGGTACTAAGCTCGCTCCGAGTACCAGTTATCACCCTCAGACAAACGAGCATACGGAGATAGTTAACAAGTCATTGGAGGTCTACTTGCATAACTATGTGACAGGACAACAAAGAGCGTGGATACGGTGGCTACACTTGGGTGAATACTGCTACAACACTACGTACAACATGTCCATAAGTATGTCACCCTTTCGAGCCTTGTATGGTTATGATGCATTGTCTTTCGCTGACGTTATGTTTGGAGACAACAGGGCCCCAAGGGCCAGGGACTGGATACAGGAGAGCCAAGACATCTTGAGGGCTCTTAAAAACAACATGTAGATGGACCAACACCAGCAGAAGCTTTATATAGACAAGGGCAACATTGAGAGGTAGTTCGAAGTAGGGGACTTGGTCTTCTTGAGGCTCATCCCATATTGGTAGTCTACACTCAAATAGAAGGGGGTCGAGAATGTAATATTCCTATTGGAAATATACAATGTTAAACAAAGCAAACATAGAAGAAACACATGCAAAAATTTACAGCACATTTAACAACTGGAAATCTCCATGAACTGTGTCGATCTGAGCCATTTTATTAATAAATAAGAGGGTACAATGTGGTGCTGGAAAGAGTGCACCTGGGCTTGCTCAAGGCAAGCTTGCTAGGCCCAAATGAACAATAAGAAATCCCTCTCAAATTTGTTGTTGCTCTCTCCTGGCTCTGCGTTGAAACTACCTTGAAAATATGTTGCTCGCTGTAAAGAACTGTTGCTTGGGCTTCCTCGGATGCTCCGGGAAATTAACCCTGGGCTCTCCACCAATAACCCACGAAGGAATTGGCCAAATGTTGACCTTGGAATTTCAGCCCAATTTCCCCCTAGCTCCTCGAGCTGTTGGCTAAGATGGGGCCCCTATTTGACCCCTCAAATCTGCCCAGAAAATTCTGCCAATTTAATCTTGATCTCTCCTCAATAAACCCAGAAAGGGTTTGTCCTAGTTTTGACAATCCAAAATTGACCCCTAAACACTTGGCCCTCCACAAGTAAAAGATGTAACATGTAGCAAATGTTGTGTTTGTTGCTCTGCCAAAATGTTATAAAATCCCCCACAACACTTCCCCAGACTCCACCTCAAGTTTGAGCCCCTAACTCCCTTCACTCCACAACCTCCAAGTGTGCCTCCTCCAAGAGTTGCACAGTCCCTGTAATGTTTCTGCCAATTCTCTCCACAAACTCGCACTCCCTACTGCTCGTACGAACTGGTATAGGCAGGAATCCCTCCTTGGGTTGGCACTCGAAGTCCACCAAAGCAAGGGTTGAGATCTCCGCTCGGAGACACTCGTGTGCTAAACATCAATGCAGACTTGGCTTCAACTCAAGCGTGCTATGTCAAAGACACAATTTCTGAATAGATGAATGAATGACCAAAATGAGTGCCTCTTGCTTTATTTATCAAAGAGTCTCCAAGATGCCCATGTGGGCCTAGCTCGACTTTCCCTGCCAACTTCGCTCCAATTGGAGTGTCTTCCACATGTGGGTCGTAATTCTCCATGGGGTGGCCCCCACACTCGACTAGAGCCGCAATATTTCCCTTCCTTCCTAATGTTTGGGCCCCCACTTAATCCAAAAATTCATGTGGGACCTCTGAACCCACATCTCCCAAGTGCAAACATGAAATAACACAAAATTCGAAAAGATTGATATTTCCCTTAGCAATATTGCTAAGTGGGAATATCACAGTCCTCCCCACCAAAATGTTTCTTGTCCTCAAGTAACTGCCGAACAATGCTCTCTCTAGTTGTTGCTCCCCATTGTCACTACAAAAATGTGCCAGGATCCCAGATGCACCACTTGTTTGTCCCTGACCTCTGCAATGTCCTGACATCAAATAATCCCTCAATACCAGGATCCTAAGCCTTCCTCTCCCACCTGAAGCTCCCCTCACTCCACTCACTATCCTGCCCAGTATAAGTATCAGATGTCCCCTGTATGCCATCAATGAGTTGGGGATAATGATAATATGGCACTATGCCCAACTCCTCATGAAGTTGTCCTACCACGTAGGCCATCCCATGCATTCCAGGAGTGTACTCTCGAAGATACCACCCAATCCCTGCAGAGATAGTGTCTCGCTCACGTGAGCTTCTCCTGATATCATCCCGCTGACCCACCTGCCATGCTAATGAAGTCCCCCATGCCATTAGTGAGTCACCAAATCCCAATGGAAGATCTGAATGACCTTCCCCTGTAGAAATCAGCTCATCCCCAAGGGTAGTTGTAGTGCTAAGTCCTATGATGCCCGGATCCCATGCTTGTCTAAAAAGGGTGCCACTATGTTGTCGTTGCACAACTCTGATCATGACAATCTGCCCCTCATGCTCAAGTTGTATCCACCTCTCCTGGGCCCTGATGGAAAAAATCTATGGACTCCCAACGCAGCTGGACCAAGCACCTCCATGATGTCACCTCCTACCCATCCAACACTCAGCCTGATCCATAGCGACAACAAGGAAAACCAACCTTGCCATGTGATCAAGGCCTCAACGCTCCCCCACATGTCAAACCAAGGGTGAGTTGGGTCATCCCCCGTCCTGATCCCACTCACCACGAAGCAGAGTGTCCAATCACCAACCAAACCCCTGAATCTCACAGCCAGGACGACTACGACATAGTCCTGACAGTTGATGGAACCAACCTACACCACGTCTCAAGTCCCTGCGTGCAATCAATATATGAACTCCATACATCACGAACCAATCTAGTGCGTGTGACACAACCCTGCGCTGACCATACCACACAGTGTGATATGTCGTCCTGCCTCCTAAAAGTGCTCCCCAATACCCCCTAGAGTCTAAACATCCGTCTATAAGCAAGGTGCATCAATCGTTGTAGATGCTCCGGAGACACCTCGGAATGTCTCAACAAAAGGGGATCATGTATCACCCTGAGTGTGGGCTCAAGGGTGGTGCAAGTGCTACCTCTGCAGGAGATCGAACTACCCCCAAGCCTGCATCCACCAACTCGCGTCCTAACCATATGCCATTACTGGAAAGCCTCTCTCCCAATGCATTGTGTGTTGATTTTGGGTAGTATCGGATGTGCTCTAAGCCTCAAATTTTGTAGGGAGGCTTGGGCAAAGGTATTCCAAAGAACCCAAAAATTGTTTTGGGAAATTCGACCCATAAGTGATTTTATTAAAATAATTAATATTTTTAATGGGGTTCCTAAGTCTAAACTTAGGAAAATTAAAATTTTAATGGGTATTATTCTAATCAGGGGTGAAACTTCTAGAAAAAGCCATAGATAAAGCCAAAACGATCTAAGCCTTTGATTATATTTTAATCTAGGCCGTTGATATATGAAGGGGCTTAAGGGTCATTTAGAAAACACACAGAGAGATAGAGAAAATCGATTTTCTGAAGTGAGAAGTTCTCAGGAGGAAAAATCGGTTGAGGAGATCTCTTGTAGTTGAGGGACAGGGATAGCAGCTTCCGGAGAGAGAGAGATTCTCAGCCGGAGATACATCAGCAGAGAGAGGCAGTATGTGATCCAGAAGCCTTGATGCAGACGTTGACGCAGGGCCAGAAGGGCCACGCAGAAGTGACGCAAAGGCAAAAAGAGAGTCAAAAATCAGAGCAGAGGGTCAATTTCAACAGTCGGAAGTTGGGGTGTGAGACCGGGAGGCTGACAGCAGTGACTCTGGGCTACTGATCCATTCCCCAATTGTGTGACGTAGTGCCTAAAAGGATTGATGCTGGGACAGCGTAAAGGAAACGCAATGTTGATTTGGGGTAGCATCGGATGTTCTCTAGCCACGAAATTTGGTGGAGAGGTTGGGGCACATGAGATCTCCAATACCCAGAAAGGGTTTGGGCAGATTCTAAATAGATCAAGAGATATTAAAATAATTAATATTTTTAATGGAGTCCCTAAGTCTAAACTTAGGGAAAATAAGATATTAATGTGTATTAATATGAATCTATGTTAGAATGGTCCAAATGACATGGATCAAGCTAGATCTAATCTTAGTCGTTGATTAGGGACTTAATCTCGACTGTTGATATGTCAATAGGAAAAGTATAAGAGGGGGCTTGAGGGTCACTTGGAGAACACACCAGAGTGATCAGTCATTCTATTCTCTAGAGCAGGGTTTGCTAACAAAGATAGAATCAGTGATCGGGAGAGCAGCTGAGGGGCATTTAGTACAGAGAAACAGAGAAGGTAGAGATTGTGCCGGGAGAGTAGCCCAATAGCCAAGGAGATTGACGTAGAGCCAGCAAGGGCTCATGCAGGGCCACGCAGATGCAGCCAAGTGTTGTGCAGAGCACCGAAGAGGCCAGCGTGTCTGACACAAAGGCCCAGAAAGCTGACGCAGGGCCAGCGTGAGACAGAGTGGGCTGACGCAGTCCAGATTGGGCAGATATTGGGGTTGCAGAGCAATTTTTGTGCTGAGGAGCTGCCAGAAGGATTTTCCAGGGTTTCAGCCAGGATATTTCTCTCAAACTATGAGGTATAGCTGCTAAGGAAATTCTCTGTTGGGTAGGCTTGTTTCGGCATCTAGATTGTACTCTGATATTGCTTAATAAGCAAAACCCTCAAATAGTTGCACCAATTTTCCCGCATTGGGTTTTTCCAGGGATATTGGTCCAAAAATAATGGTGTCATGTAGTGTGTTTGTTCTTGTTTCTTTTAGTTGTTGATTTGTAATATGTTGAGTATGCACTAGTGTTTATTTTCAGTAAGTACTTTGTAAATAACTTGTTAAAGAAAAATAACAAGTAGGTAGGAATAAATCAGAAAAAGTGCATGAAGGGTTTCTAAACTAAGTAAACTTAGAAACTTCAACACGTAGAGCTAGCGCAGTGCCTGCCAGGGGCATCTCATCCAGCAGCCGGAACAGCCAAGACTTTTCTCATTGATTGTGTGAGGTAAAACTCACAAAGCTTCTGCCAGTATTTCTCTCTATAACTGAATAACCCTGTGAGGTATTCAATGAAATATTCAGATTTTGCTACTACTTAATAATAATAAACCCTCAGAGTTGTTGCACCAGTTTTCCCACATTGGGTTTTTCCAAGGACATTTGTCCAAAAATAAATGTGTCCTATGTGTTTCTATATTCCTTGCTCAGTTTCTATGTTTCAGAATCATATTTAATTGGTGTAGGTTGCTTCAGTAATTTGCTTTGATATTTCATGAAGAAATCTTAAATAAGTGTGTAATGTTATTTACAATCTAGGAGAAGTAGATTCAGCTAGTTACAGTAGAATTCCTAAGATTGTTAGATCTAGGAATTTTCACATGGTATCAGAGGTGTTGATGTGAAAAAGGGGGAAGAGCAAATCTAGCACTGAAGCAAGGGCCAACTTGCTGCTGCAAGCAGCAATTCGAATCCCCTGAGGGATAGCACAGTTCTAGCGAGGAGGGCTACATTTTCATGGGTCTCTCTCTCTGAGTGAGCCAACAATGAGGTAAGACCTACATATTGAAAACTTGGCAAGGCAGAGGGAGCTACACAGAGCCAAGCAAAGCTAGAGGGACATAGTTTTTTGCAAGCTCAGTGTTGGGAAAAAAATTCGTCAGAAGGAAGAAGCCGATCACATAGTGAGGGAATACTTCCTCAATGATTTCTTGCCAAGGAAATCAACATTTCTCAATTAGTGAGCAATACAGGAGCAACAGCTTACCAGCTCCATCAGGGAGTGCGTAAGTCATCCTAGCAGCGACGCAGTAGGGAGAAAGAGGGAGTTGTTCGACAGTTTTCGAAAGATATGGCAACCAATGGCTTGAGGGATCAGGACAGGTTGGACGGGGCTTCCAACTATGCCATATGGAAGGCTAGAATGACCTTCCTCCTAGATGAGCATGCCCTTAAGACTTATGTTGATAATGTGGTAGTTGTCCCGGCGGATGCATATCAGTTGAAGAAGTACAAAGCTGAGATGGCTAAGGCGAACAGGATGATCCTGGATGGATTCAAGGATCACATGGTGTGCCACGTTGCAAGCAAAGGGACCACTAAGGAGATGTGGGATGCCTTGGCCACATTGTATTAGGAATCTTCCAAGCAGCGGAAGATGTACGTAGAGAAGAAGTTGAGATCAGCTCAGATGCAAAAGGGAGAACGTGTGGATTCATTCTTCACGTAGCTCAAGGAGACCCATGATGAATTGTTAGCTGCGGGACATACACCAAAGAATTCGGCGTTAGTGTGACTGGCTCTAAATTCTGTCTCGGATGAGTGGAAAATCTTTGTCCACAGTGTCCTGGGCAGAGCAGCATTGCCAAATTGGGATGAGATGTGGGCAGCTCTAAAACAAGAGGAGTTGAGGAGAGACTTAGTCAAGGTTAAACTTGACGAAAGCAGCAGTAGTGGGTCGAAGCCCAAAGTGGAGGAAGAGGATAACGCAACCCTTACATCGAAGGGATAGTAGGAGCAACAGAGACGAAAGAAGGATGTCTCCAAGGTGAAGTGCTTCAGATGTGGCGAGATGGGCCACCATGCATCCCAATGTCCTTTGAAGAAAAAGGACAAGGATGAGAAGCATGATCCCAAGGTTGCAGCCGCAAATATCGAATAGGAGGAGGAGTTTGCCATGACAGCCAAGACACCTCCAAGAGGGAGGTGGGCTAATATGGAACTGAAGGTCAATAGAGCTACATATGGGCAGGATCCTTGAGGAGCCCACCTCTTGGATCATCACCTTGTTACGAGAGCCCATGATCAATAGTAGTGGGATGGTGGAGTTTCAGTTGGTGTCGTGGAGTGTTAATTCGATAGATGCAGTGGCTAGGAGAGCCAGACACTAAGCAACGTAGAGCATAGAGGCAGTAGTGCGAGGAGGCACAGTGTAGAGCTTCAACAGTGTAGTGGCTTCAAAGGTAGCATGGGACTAGCATCAATTGGGATTTCAGCACCAAGGAGTATCCACTAGATACTTGTCCAGTTTTGGGTGTTTTTAGTTGCTTATCTCAGCAAGTGAGTTGCAGTACAGATGCATTGTTAGCAGTGGCAGTGCTTGCAGCATAGCAGATGCAGCATTTAAGAGAGAGTTGCAGTAATGTGTAGCATTGCCAGTGGCAGTTTCAAAGGTAGTAGTACAGTAGCAGCAACAGCGTAGCAGTTGGTGGACAGCAGGTCAGACATCAGCAGCGCAAAGACGATGCTTCAAAGTCAAAGCAATATGCAGAGAGGCAGTGTATTGCTAGAGCACATTCCTCGCTAAGAGGGAGTGTTGATTTGGGGTAGCATCAGATGTGCTCTAAGCTTCAAATTTTGTAGGGTATCTTGGGCACAAGTATTCCAAAGAACCCAGAAAGCGTTTTGGGAAATTCCACCCAGAAGTGATTTTATTAAAATAATTAATATTTTAATGGGGTTCCTAAGTCTAGATTCTAAACTTAGGAGAATTAAAATATTAATGGTATTAATCTAATCAGGGGTGAAACTTCTAGAAAAAGCCACAGATCAAGCCAAAATGATTTGAGTCTTTGATTATGTTTTAATCTAGGCTATTGGTTGTCCAACGGGAAGATATAAGAAGGGGCTTGAGGGTCATTTGGAAAACACACAGAGAGATAGAGAAAATCGATTTTTTGAAGTGAGAAGTTCTCAGGAGGAAAAATCGATTGAAGAAATCTCTTGCAGTTGAGGGGCATGGATAGCAGCTTCTGGAGAGAGATTCTCAGTCGGAGATACATCAGCAGAGAGAGGCAGTAAGTGATCCAAAAGCCTTGACGCAGAGGCTGACGCGAGGACAAAAGGGCCATGCAAAAGTGACGGAGAGGCAGAAAGAGAAAGTCAGAAATCAAAGTAGAGGGTCAGTTTCAGTCGCCGGAAGACGGGGTGTGAGACCGAGACGCTGAGAGCAATGACTTTGGGTTACTGATCGATTCCCTAGTTGGGTGACGCAGTGCCTGAAATTATTTATGTTGGGACAGCATAGAGGCAACGCATAGCTAGCGCAGTGCCTGCTAGGAGCATCTCATCCAGTAGCGGGAACAGTGGGGATTTTTCTCAGTGATTGTGTGAGTTAAAACTCACAAAGCTTCTGCCAGTATTTCTCTCTGTAACTGAATAACCCTATGAGGTATTCAGTGATGTATTTAGATTTTGCTACTTCTTAATAATAATAAACCCTCGGAGCTACTGCACCAGTTTGCCCGCACCAGGTTTTTCCAGGGACATTTGTCCAAAAATAACTGTGTCCTATGTGTTTCTATTTTCCTTGCTTGGTTTCTATGTTTCAGAATCATATTTAATTGGTGTAGGTTGCTTCAGTAATTTGCTTCGATATTTCATGAAGAAAACTAAAATAAGTGTGTAATGTTATTTACAATCTAGGATAAGTAGAATCAGCTGGTTGTAGTAGGATTCCTGAGATTGTTAGATCTAGGAATTTTCACACTGTGTCCCGTCCAACTCTCTTAGATGAACCTCATGAGTCTTGTTGCTTGTGATGAGAGCATCAAGAGATGATATCCGAGTCCCCTGTGTCAGTGTGCAATGTTGGAGATGATATCCAAATTCCATATGTGCCCATACAACCACCACGCTGATAGTACACTTGCCACGAAGTGATCTACACCCCCTCATCTATGCTAGTAATATTGAGCGGTCGATCCTCGGTGACTCCTGTTCCCAATACCCCAATGGGAGAACGTCAACTCCATACAATGCCCGGTCCAGTGGCCTACCCATGCCACCTCCTCCCACCAACTCTTGCCAGAGAATGTTAATCATCTTTTGACCCCATGGGCAACCAACATGCCAATACAATCCATGGAGCATGCTCACAAACCGCATGTCCGCTAACGCTGACTGGAGTTCCCCTAGGGAATATATGTGCTCAGTCACTGAGTCGACTACCTTATCATTGCCATGGCCATCCCGTATGTTTGATATTGGATAGGGAGCTCCACCTGGATCCCGATGCCAACCTGGGCCTCCAGTGATCTTGATGTCTAAGAGCTCCCATTGATCTTTACTCCAGAGTATGACCGTCTCCATGAGTACAGTCCACTCCACTGGGTGCCAACTCAGAATCTCTCACCATCCAACCCCAAGAGAGGGATCGAATGCATGATCCCCCGCACATAAAAAAACCCCGACATGCGAATGTTGCACCTTGTGCAACTTTAATCGTCTCATGCAGCTATCCAGGTCAACACATGAGATCTGACTAGGTAGCTTCATCTCCCTCTCTCCAATGGGCAAAGTGTTGATTTCTAGTAGCATTGGATGTGCTCTAAGTCTCATATTTTGCAGGGAGGCTTGGGCACATGTATTCCAAAGAACCCAGAAAGCGTTTTGGGAAATTCCATCCAAAGTCAATTTTATTAAAATAATTAATTATTTTTAATGGGTCCCTAAGTCTAAACTTAGAAATTAAAATAATTAATGGGTATTAATCTAGCTGTGAATGTAACTTCTAGAAGAAGACGAGGATCAAGCAGAAATGATCTTAGCCATTTATTAGCTTCTAATCTGGGTTGTTGAATGTCAACGAGAAGATTATTTAAGGAGGCTTGAGAGTCATTTGGAAGACACACCGAGAGTTGATCAGTCAGATCGAATTGTTGATCCAGAGAGCAGCACACTGATTTTGTGGTGATCACGCAGAGAGGGGCAGAGATAGCTTTTGATGGAGAATCTTCTTCGGAGCCAAGAATACACAGTAGAGAGGAAGAAAAAGACGCAAAGGAGGCAGCGCAGTGCCTAGTGAGGGTAAGACAGAGCCAGGAAGGGCTCACGCAGAGCAGTGCAATGCCTTCCAAGAAAAAGTCCGAGATTTTGTTGGGGGTTTGACGTTCTGAGTCAGGAGGGCTGAAGTCAAAGCTCCTGAGAGAAAATCGATCCAGCAGAGAGGTGACGCAGGCCCACGCAGTGACTGCATAGGGGCAGCACAGAAGTAGCTGGGGACTCGTTGGTTCAAGTGTTGGATCAGTCAGGACTTGCAATGTAGAGTGAGGTAATCTCACTAATTTCTTATGTCAAGTGATATTCTCTATACTGGATTTCCAGCAAGGCATCCAGAGTTTGTATTCAGAAATAACTTATGCTTCATAATAAAAACCCTGAGATCTGTTGCACCAACTTTCCCACATTGGGTTTTTCTGGGGACATTTCTCCAAAAATAACGGTGTCATTATGTTGTATTTTCTTTCTTGATCAGTTTCCTGTTTCCATATTATATTAAATTAAGTGAAGGCTGCAGTGTATGTATTTCGATATTTGTCGTAGGAAACCACAAGTAATTTGTTTAAAGGAATCTAACAAATAGGAGAAATATCATCAGTTGTTGCAGTAGGGATTCTAGTTTACGTAATTTTACATGGTATCAGAATAG
Organism: Pinus taeda; assembly: GCA_000404065.3. Classification (NCBI taxonomy): domain Eukaryota; kingdom Viridiplantae; phylum Streptophyta; class Pinopsida; order Pinales; family Pinaceae; genus Pinus; species Pinus taeda. The sequence continues at coordinate 30,014 of APFE030799119.1, forward strand.
TGCAGGTGAGACAAGAAGAGCAATGCCAAAGAACCCACCACTGAGCAGAGAAGGAGGTCGAATAGCTGCAGGAGGCAGTGGTTCGACTCCCCAGAGGGATTGCGCAATCCAGGCCAGTAAGACTGAATTTTCGAGGAAAGTCTCTATCTGAGTTATTCGACAGAGAGGAAAGACTTCCAAATAGAAATCTTGCCAAGCCAAAGGGAGCAGCGCAGAGCCTCAACGTGAGGAAAGCGCTGGTGGGACTTAGTTTTCAGTAAGTAGATTTTTGGGCTAAAAGACGTCAGAAAAGAGAGTAGAAGCACAGCGAGGGAATTTTTCCTCAATAGACTTCCCTCCAAGAAGTTTGTTTTCTGATTGCCTGAGTAGTAGGAGTAAGAGACAGAGAGGAGCAGTTCGACATTTTCATGGCAAAGATCGCAGCCAGTGGGTTAAGAGATCAGGACAGGTTGGATGGGGCATCCAACTATGTGATCTGGAAGGCAAGGATGTTGTGCCTTCTAAATGAGAATTTTCTCAAGGCTTGTGTCGTCAACGTGGTCGATGAGCCCGCAGATCCAGATCCGCTGAAGAAGTACAAGGGAGAAATGGCGAAGGCCAAGAGGATGATCCTTGATGGAGTAAAGATTCACGTGGTATGTCACATCACTAGAAGAGGGACTGCTAAGGAGATGTGGGATGCCTTGGCAACGTTGTATCAAGGATCTTCTAAGTAGCGGAAGATGTACTTAGAGCAGAAACTGAGATCTAAGATGCAAAAGGGGGAGCACATTGATCCATTCCTCACGAAGCTTCAGCGGACTTGAGATGAATTAGCAATTGTGGGGTCTACACCTCAAGGTTCTGAGATGGTGAGATTGGCCCTAAATTCAGTCTCAGAAGGGTGGTAGGTCTTTGACCAGAGCATCTTGGGCAGGGTAGCTTTGCTAGACTAGGATAATATGTAGGAAGCTCTCAAGCAAGAAGAGCTGAGGAGAGATCTAGTCAAGTGTTAGTTTGACGGAAGCAGCAACAGTGGGTCGAAGCCCAAGGAGGAGGAAGAAAATGAAGTCCTTGCATCCAAGGGGCAACAGGAGCAGCGGAGGTGGAAGAAGGACGTCTCGAAGATCAAATGCTTCAGGTGTGGTGAAATGGGTCACTGCACAACACAATGTCCTCTCAGGAAGAAGGACAAAGATGAGAAGCACGATTCGAAGGTTGCACCCTCAAAGATCAAGGAGGAGGAGTTTTCCATGACAATCGAGATACTTCCAAGAGGGAGGTGGGCTGATTTAGAGTTGTAGTTCGAAACAACTACAGATGGGAAGAATCCTTGAGGAGCCCACCTCTCGGATCAATTCCTTGCTACGGGAGCCTAGATCAGAAGTAATAGGATGGACTAGTGTCAATTGGTGAATAGAAGTGTTGGAGCAACATATGCAGTGGCTAGAACGCCAAGTCAAAGCAGTGTAGTGCAGAATTGCAGCAGTGCGGGGAGGCATAGTACAGTAGCAACAACAACGCAGTGGCTTCAAAGGGATAGCGTGGGACTAGCAGCAGTTAGATCTTCAGCATCGAGATGCATCTATGCCGAACACTTGTTCATATTTTGGGATGTTTTACAGTTGCAGTGCAGATGAAGTGTTAACAGTGGCAGTGCTAGCAGCAGCACTTGAGAGGGAGTTGTAGTACGAATGCAGTGTTAACAGTGGCAATGTCAGCAGCAGCGCAGTAGTTAGTGGATAGCATGTCAGACATCAACAGTGCAGAGGACGATGTTATGAAGTCAAGGTGATGCTTCAATGGGAGGCATTGCTAGAGCACATTCCTCGCTAAGAGGGAGTGTTGATTTTTTGTAGCATCGGATGTGCCCGAAGTCTCAAATTTTGCAAGGAGGCTTGGGCGCATGTCTTCCAAAGAACCCAGAAAGCGTTTGGGGAAATTCCACCTAGAGATAGTTTATTAAAATAATTAATTATTTTTAATGGGTCCCTAAGTCTAAACTTAGAAAATTAAAATAATTAATGGGTATTAATCTAACTGTGGCTGTAACTTCTAGAAGAAGACGAGGATCAAGCAGAAATGATCTTAGCCATTGATTAGCTTCTAATCTAGGTCATTGAATGTCAAGGAGAAGATTATTTAAGAAGGCTTGAGGGTCATTTGGAAGACACACTGAGAGTTGATCAATCAGATTGAATTGTTGTGCCAGAGAGCAGCGCAATGATTTTTTGGTGATTATGAGAGGGGTAGAGATAGTTTTGGCTGGAGAATCTTCTCCAAAGCCAAGAATACACAGCAGAGAAGCAGAGAAAGACGCAAAGGAGGCAGCACAATGCCCAATGAGGGTGACGTAGAGCTAGGAAGGGGTCACACAGAGCAACGTAATGCCTTCCGAGCGGAAGTCCAAGATTTTGCTAGGTGTTTGACATTCTGAGCCGGGAGGGCTGAAATCAAAGCTCCTAAGAGAAAATCGATCCAACAGAGAGGTGACGCAGTGCCTCAAAGGCAATGACGCAGGTCCACGCAGTGACTGCGTAGGGGCAGCACAGAGGTAGCCGGGGACTCGTTGGTTCAGTAGGGACTTGCACTGTAGAGTGAGGTAATCTCACTAATTTCTTCTGCCGAGTGATATTCTCTGTACTGGATTGCCAGCAAGGCATCCAAAGTTTGTATTCAAAAATAACTTTTACTTAATAATGAAAACCCTCAGATCTGTTGCACCAGTTTTCCCACATTGGGTTTTTCCGGGGATATTTATCCAAAAATAACGGTGTCATTGTGTTATATTTTCTTTCTTGCTCAGTTTCTTGTTTTTGTATTATATTATATTAAGTGAAGGCTGCAGTGTATGTATTTCGATATTTGTCATAGGAAATTGCAAGTAATTTGTTTAAATGAATCTAACAAATAGGAAAAATATCATTAGTTGTTGTAGTAGGGATTTCGGTTTAAGGAATTTTCACACAAAGGTGACCCAATAGTGCTGCTAATCTGGTCATCCCCTCTGGTATGTCTAGACAACGCTGCCTCTCTCAATCCAATGCGTAGAGATGGGCTGATAACATTGTAGATCCTGTCAATGCGCCTTTGAAACGAATTGTGCCGGAATCCCAACATGTGGTCTCTATGTTGCCCCTCATCAATAGCTAGCCCAAATGATGGTTGCACATCCTCCTCCATCATGGGCTCGACATGAGCCTCCAACTACTCCTCCATAGACGACCCAACATGCAAGACATGCCCATCAGTCAGTTGTATGTGGATGTCGTTCTGAAGCTCTGTCATAGACCCGGATGCCTCATCAATGGATGTGTGCTCAACTGCCTCCTCCAATCTGTCTACTAGGGCTACTAAAGGAAACTCCAACAGGGGTGACTCCTGCGTCACACTAGATTCCCCGTGCTCCTCCTGCATGCCATTAGCTTCATGCTCAACCGGTTGGAACGTATATAGATGAACTCCCTCCTCCAGGGGTATGTTCTCTCTCATCTCGTCACTACCTATGCCTCCCATCTTCGTCTCTGCAGTATTACTACTAACGTTTCGTTCAACAATCATGCTCCTCTTATTTTCTTCATCTGCAGGTCAGCAACTATTGTTTCTTCTCGCTGCCCTTGCTGACAACCAATATTCAAGAAGCCCCACCAGTCTCTCGATGCTCCTAGTAACATTTTCAAATTTCTCCTACTGAGACATTTTTTGGCATAAGTTCAATCTGGAGAATAATGTGAGACTTGTGTTTTAGCCTCTCAAATTCTAGTCCACAATAGCACTTGAGCATTTGTGTGATTTAGACCCACAGTTAGCCAAAATCATGCTCTAATACTACTGTAATATTCCTAATGAAAATATACAATGTTAAACAAGGCAAACATAGCATAAACACATACAAAAATTTATAGCACATTTAACAACCGGAAATCTTAATGAATTGTGTCAATCTTAGCCATTTTATTAATAAATAAGAGGGTACAATGTGGTGTTGGAAAGAGTGCACCTAGGCTTGCTCAAGGCAAGCTAGCGAAGCCCAAATTAACAATAAAAATTCCCTCTCAAATTTGTTGTTGCTCTCTCCTAGCTCTGCACTGAAACTAACCCAGAAAATACACTGCTGGCTGTAAAGAACTATTGTTAGGGCCTCCTCGGATGCTCAGAATATTCCGGGAAATTAACCCTAGGCTCTCCACCAATAACCCACAAAAACCCACGAATGAATTGGCCAAATGTTGACCTTGGAATTTCGGCCCAATTTTTCCCTAACTCCTCTAGTTGTTGGTTGAGATGGGGCCCCTGATTGACCCCTCAAATCTGCCCAAAAAATTCTGCCAAATTAATCTTGGCCTCTCCTCAATAAACCCATAAAGGGTTTGTCCTAGTTTTGACAATCCAAAATTGACCCCTAAACACTTGGCCCTCCTCCACAAGCAGAAGATGTAACATGTAGAGAAAATGGTGTGTTTGCTGCTCTGCAAAAATGCTGGAAAATCCCCCAAAACACTTCTCCGGACTCCACCTCAAGTTTCAGCCCCTAACTCCCTTCACTCCACAACCTCCAAGTGTGCCTCCTCCAAGAGCTACGCAGTCCCTGTACTATTGCTACCAATTCTCTCCACAAACTCGCACTCCCTACTGCTCGTACGAACTGGTATAGGTAGGAATCCCTCCTTGGGCTGGCACTCAAAGTCTACCGAAGCAAGGGTTGAGATCTCCGCTCGGAGACACTCGTGTGCTAAACAACACTACAGACTTGGCTTTAGCTCAAGCGTGCTATGTCAAAGACACAATTTTTTAATAGATGAATGAATGACCAAAATGAGTGTTTCTTGCTCTATTTATGAAAGAGCCTCCAAGATGCCCATGTGGGCCCAGCTCGACTTTCCCCGCCAACTTCACTCCAATGAGAGTGTCTTCCACATGTGGGTCGTAATTCTCCATGGGGTGTGTTGTCGCATAGAATGTCTTGGCACCGCGACAACGCTCAGACCGGGAGCTGTCACCCTAATCATCGATCTCTCCGTTTAAGCTGTCTCCCTAGGCTAAGGGGGGTAGACCCTATGTGATAAAAGAAGACCAACTGGGAACCAGTTGGGTTGGGAGACACAGCCAGGGAATCAAGCACTTGATTGATTTTAAAAATTGACTAGCCCTTTAAATACTTAATATCAGTGCCTTTGCTAGATGAAGTGAAAATCGAATAATTGATTTGATGCTTAGGAAATATAAAAAACAAACCTTTTAGCACTTGCTTGAAGATATTTACTGAAATGTCTAGCATACGATAAGCTTTCAAACATTCAAGCAACCATGATCAATTTTAATGACTTAGCACAACTTCAGCAATTAAATGACCACAAAATGCTAACCAGTTCATAATATGAATCACCACTTTCAGATAGCTAATCTTCAGATGTAAAAATTTAAGCACATTTAGCTATGTCAAATACCACGAAAAACTTTTCTTTCAAAAAAAATTTTAAATATTTTATTTCTTTAAGTTTTTTAGAAAAAAAAAAATTAGATTTTTAATTCTAAAATTTTTCATCAAAGTTAAAACAAATAAAATTTATATGAAACCAAAATTTAATTTTTATTTTTTATGATTATTTTGGATTTATTTTTAAAATCAAAGTCAAAACAGAACAAAACTAAAATTTTAATATATCTAAAGCTAAGACTACAACCTAAGCCAAAAAAAAAAAAAATCTAGTTCCAAAGCTTAAATATATAACCATGAAAATCGAATTTTTAATTTTTTGATTTCAATTTTTGTAAAACACACTTCCTAAAAAAAAAAGAAAATATGCTAACCCAAAAAAAATCGAATGAAATCTAACTATGCCTATACTAACCCTAACTTATACAATTACATTAAAAAAAAGGCTAAAATCGAAAATTTTAATATTGCTTGGAGTGTTTGCAGGTTGACGGCGGTGAGCGGGCAAAGAAGCTCGAGCGTGAGGAATGAGGGCATGTGCCAGCAGAAGATCTTCGACGGCGGAGATGAGGGATCCGGCAAAGGTAGGAGCGGGCAGAGAAAAATGTGACTGCGATAATGTAGGATGTTGACTGCGTAAGAGTGATGGTTGCTGCGGGGATGACTGTGTGAAAGGAGCAGCAATGGATGGAGAGCCAACAGGATGGAGGGAAGCGTGCAGGTGGGCCGAGGTATGGTGATGGAGGGCGGATAAAGCACGCTGGAGAGCTGAAAGCCACAGGAGGATGCTTGGGCGGCAATGGGGAAGATCGCAAGGCAAACTGAGAGCGTTGGAGAGGTTTGAGTGAGAAAGCATTGAAGAATGGAGCAGGACGCAGGCAGAAGGGTTTCGATGGGAGGTCGAGGGAGATTTGAGCGATCGTGGAAGAGTTTGCGTGAGATAGCGCATGGGCAATGTGAAGCTGGAATGGAGCGAGGAGCTGCAAGATGAATTTCGATGAGGGTCGTTCGTAAAGAGGATGAGAGCAGCGATGGGAACTACAAGAAGGAAAATGGGTCTGAGGGTTTTGAGGGAGCGTGGATGAATAACTGAAAGGACATGCGAAGAAGATGAGGACACCAGAGGGATGGCTCGACAGAGCAAATTGGATAATGTACAGGCTGGACGTGAAGGAGAAATTGCACGAATGAACACAGCTTGCCTTAAAAAATTTGAAACTTCTCAACCACCGAAATGAAAACCCAGGAACTCAAAAAATCCCACCAAAATTTCCGAATTTGAAGTAAATATTCCTGCCAGAGCTAATCCTGAGGCCAGATCTTACCCTCCAGGTCCTAGATCTGGCTTCAAACAATTTTATTTTTTTTCTTCAGATCTGCAACCTACAATGACAAAGACAAGCACCCAGAAAAATATATGCAAGAATGAAACTAAAAACACTAAAAACCAACTAAATAATTACAGTAATTACAAACTGAAGGCTATAAGCAGCCAGATTTATCGTTATGCCACAGAAATATCTTCAAAATTTTAAGTTCGATATGAGGTGCTTCAGAAAACCCTTCATGCATCCACAGCAGAAATTCTAATGATAAGCTCGGGATCAAAACCAGTTGGGCTCTTCAGAAAATTCTTTTTCGAGAGTTGGCTGGTTCAGCCGAAAACTTCCCCAAACGCCCTATGATCTCGAAATCAAGATTTTCCTGCACAACTTACTTCAACCATTAAGAAAGAGAGAGAAAACGATATTAAAATCCAGATCTAATGGAGATACCTTCCATCATATTCAGAAATTTAACTACCATTCAAACCCTAATGACTAAACAAGATACTTGTGTTTAAAATCACTCTTCTTCAAGCTATCATCAATGGCTGAAATTAAATTTATGCACAGAAATAAAACATCTTACAGCATTTCCAGAAGAGTAACACCAGCAAGATTTCAACCCCAAAGTCTTTCTTTATTGCACATGAAAAATGACTACAAGAGAGCTTTCTTTAGCACAAGACTCACAGATCGAATCATCTCAAATGACCCCTGACACCCTATTTAAAGGAAAATTTCCCAACGGCTAGTTTGAGTGATCCATGTCAAAGTGATCTCGACCGTCGATGAGGATCAAAATCTATTTTAATCTTATCCGTTGAAATTTTAAATGCATTTTAATATATTAAAAAATTAAAATTTTGCATTTATTTCCTCAAAATTTTGACTTATTATTATTTTTTTTTTATTATTTTATTTTATTTTATTTTTTATTATTTATATATTATTTATTATTTTATTGGACCCTCGAACTTAGCCTTTGGAAAAAATTGCCTAGGACCTAGGACTTATGAAGGGTTTAATTATTTTTCTAACCCCAAAGACATTTTACATCATGATTTTTACTTTTTTACATCTTAAGGGGGAAAACCCATTTGACATAGATCCTCATAGACTACCCAATTCTGCGACACAAACATAACCTTAGCAGATCAAGCAGTTTGTAATAAAATAACCTAACCAAATAGTTAGGATTATTCCCAAATCACCTTTACATAGACTTGATTTAGCACACTAGGACTCCCCTAAGATTCTAATGACGAAATCCATTCCGGCTTTAGGGTTAGGCTAAAGGAAAACTCTGCGGATCATAGATCGGTGAGACAAAAAACCTTCCGGAATCTAGATCATCACTAGAAAATTAGGTTTACCTAGGCAATTACATACATGATACAGATCTGCTAAGATTATTTACAATTTACACATGCAGACTGGGTTTACAACATAACATGATCGAGCTGATGATGATAGTTGAATGACACGGAAACGTTGATCAGGTGCTATACCTTTTGCAAAAAAAGGGGGTGTACTGCTGTGGGTAGTTGACACGTAGTGGTCAACATTTGGCTCTACTTGGGGACACGTTGCTGCACTGTAGGAATGTGAGAATCTAGAATCTACATCCGCGCAACACACAACAAAACATAAGTAGCATCCATCCAAAAAATCATCATACAACATTAAGCACAGGAAAGATATAAGCTCTTCATTTATTAACTATCTAGTAACATGAAAAGGTAAATCTAATCCTAAAACAGAAATGAAATGCTGAAAAGACAAGGAGCAGGGTTAGAAATACAGAGGATGCCCCATGGCATCAGATGCGTTCAATATAATGTATACTGAGCATTTGCCTGCTTTCATGCAAATCTGTCGGTTGCTTCTCGGATGTGCCATGTCCAATCTTGCATACGGTAGGACTTTTTCTTATCCGAAAATCAAGTTGCTCGTGGCCATCTAATGCATCAAATCTTTTTCTCATTCTCTTTCTCTTGCACTTTTCCTTCGTGGCAGGCTGTATCACTGATGATGTGAAACATTCTGCTTCAAAACTCTCAGATGAAGTATGTAAGATATGCATGACATGTCTTTCTTCATTCTGTATCTGCTCTGTCAAGGATGATGGATCAGTCTCACAGGTGTCATGAGTTATAACTTGATCTTCTATGACTGGTGGATTAACCGTGTGAAATCAACCTGATTATTAATTTCCATTTTATCTAGGTCACCTTCAATTAGCCACTTTTCAATGGAACAAAGGAATTCATAATAAGATGGAGCTTGTTGCAGTAGATAATGAGGCTTTTGATCTATTGACATCTCCTTGTTTCTTTCATCCTCTGACTAAACTTGAAATTTCTGTACCTGTATTGTTATGGCATCCATCTGGCTAGAGTGTTCAACCTTCATAGTACTGATTTCCCTGGCATGGTCTTCCTCCATGGTCAATAACTTATTCTAAAGACATATTCTGACTAGCTTCCATATCTTTTATTACTTTGTCGTCCTTTGCCTTTATGGTCATCAAGCAATGTTGCATAGAGTTTATCTCTTTCTTATGATTTTCTTTCATGGTAGCCAACTGATTATTATAATCGAATCTCATGATGGTCATTTCATCATCCGTAGTTGACAACTTGTTCTGAATAGTACTTATTCCTTCCTGATAACTTGCTTCCATGGCGGTCACTTGATTTGAATGATTGAGTTCCATGATCGTCATATTTTCCTCTAAGCCTGATAATTTTCTTTGCATAAAATTAGTTTCCCTGTCATGATTAGCTTTCATGGTCTCAATTTCCTTAGCATGCTGACTTTGCATGTCAGTTACGTGATCAGAGTGTTTAATTTTCATGATTTCCATCTCCTTATCATGTCTTTCTAGGCGGGTGCATAAAGTTCTCATATCATTGGCATAATCAATTACAAATTTTTCTTAATTGATCTCCATATTTTTTACCAGCGGCATTAGTTCTTCTATAATTTGCTTATGATTTTCCCTTTCATTGTCGACACTGATTTTGCAATTTGTCCCTACTTTTCCACTATCATGGATTTGATTTGCAACGATACAGGTGGATGGCACATTTTGATATGAAGAATTGTCTTGAAATCTCTCATTGACAGTTGGACCCTTCATAAGATTACTTTCATTCTATTGCATAATTTTAGGGGCACAAGGCGAGCTGTCTTGATAACCATATCGATCTTTAAAAGCATTGACAATGTCTTGTAAAAAAGTGAAAGAGTCTTCAAGACAATTATTAAACCAATTCAAAGCATCACCCTCTAAAAAAAAGACAAATAGATGCATTTTGACATCTTCATGATCATACTGAGAAGGTCTACAATATATGAACATTATATGAGAAAACTTGCCTAGATGCTTTCTAACAGTGACTGAATCACCACTCGAGAATAAAGGCAATTTAAAAATGGCCACTTCCGGAATATCATGGAGAACATTAGTAAAATGACACGGGGTAAAGTAAAAATCCATGATGAATAATGAGGGACCAAATGGATGATAGAGAGAGATCTCTGCTCACGAAAATCAAGAGATGAAAGAAGTGGAGTTGCCACTTGAACATGAATCTAACTCTAGGATCCAAAAGGCAACAAACAACTAGATATAAGGGAGGGCTTCTTATCTTGGAAATAATAAATGGAAGAAATGGAGTCGCCACCCAAACAAGAAATGATCCAAGAAGTCCAGGTGCTAAAGGTACGATTAAACGATATGACGAAAGATAGGGCGATGAAAAGATCAAATGATGCCAAAAAATGTTGGCCATTTGACAGGCTAATCAATGGCAGAAAAGATGAGATGATGCCAAAAAATGTTGACTTTGCTAGCTCAAATGAATGATAGAAAGATGAAAGTTGAATGATGAACGTCGTAAAACCTAGACCCAATAAATTGGTCCCCAGCAACAGCGCTAAAAAATGTTGTTGCGCAGAATGTCTAGGCACTGCGACAACGCTCAGACCGGGGGCTGTCACCCTGATCCCCGATCTCTCTGTTTAAGTCGTATCCCTAGGTTAAGGGGGGTAGACCCTATGGGATAAAACAAGACCAACTGGGAACTCGCTGGGTTGGGAGACACAGCGAGGGAATCAAGCACTTGATTGAGTTTAAAAATTGACTAGCCCTTTAAATACTTAACACCAGTGCCCTTGCTAGATGAAGTGAAAATCGAGTAATTGATTTGATGCTTAGGAAATATAAAAAACAAACCTTTTAGCACTTGCTTGAAGATATTTACTGAAATGTCTAGCATACGATAAGCACTCAAACATTCAAGCTACCATGATCAATTTTAATGACTTGGCACAACTCCAGCAATTAAATGACCACAAAATGCTAACCAGTTCATAATATGAACCACCACTTTCAGATAGCTAATCTTCAGATGTAAAAATTTAAGCACATTTAGCTATGTCAAATACCATGAAAAACTTTTCTTTCAAAAAAAATTTAAATATTTTATTTTTTATAATTTTATTTTTATTTTTTTAAGTTTTTTAGAAAAAAAATTTAGAATTTTTAATTTTAGAATTTTTCATCAAAGTTAAAACAAATAAAATTTTTATGAAACCAAAGTTTAATTTTTATTTTTTATTATTTTTTATGATTATTTTGGATTTATTTTTAAAATCAAAGTCAAAATAGAGCAAAACTAAAATTTTAATATGTCTAAAGCTAAGACTACAACCTAAGCAAATAAAATAAAATAAATCTAGTTCTAAAGCTTAAATATATAACCATGAAAATCAAATTTTTAATTTTTTGATTTCAACTTTTGTAAAACACACTTCATAAAAAAAAGAGAAAATACGCTAACCCAAAAAATATCGAATGAAATCTAACTATGCCTATACTAACCCTAACTTATACAATTACATTAAAAAAAGGGCTAAAATCAAAAATTTTAATACTGCTTGGAGTGTTTGCATGTTGACGACGGTGAATGGGCAAAGAAGCTTGAGCGTGAGGAATGAGGGCATGTGCCAGCAGAAGATCTTTGACAGCGGGGATGAGGGATCCGGCAGAGGTAGGAGCGGGCAGAGACAAACGTGACTGCGATAATGTAAGAAGCTGACTGCGTGAGAGTGATGGTTGCTGCGGGGATGACTGTGTGAAAGGAGCAGCAATGGATGGAGAGCCGACAAGATGGAGGGACGCATGCAGGTGGGCCAAGGTATGGTGATGGAGGGCGGATAAAGCACGCGAGAGAGCTGAAAGCCACAGGAGGATGCTTGGGCAACAACGGGGAAGATCGCAGGGCAAACCGAGAGCGTTGGAGAGGTTTGAATGAGAAAGCGTTGAAGAATGGAGCAGGACGCAGGCATAAAGGTTTCGATGGCAGGTCGAGGGAGATTTGAGCGATCATGGAAGAGTTTGCGTGAGATAGCGCATGGGCAGCATGAAGCTGGAATGGAGTGAGGAGCTGCAAGATGAATTTCGATGAGGGTTGTTCGTAAAGAGGATGAAAGCAGCGATGGGAACTACAAGAAGGAAAACGTGTCAGAGGGTTTTGAGGCAGCGTGGATGAATAACTGAAAGGACATGCGGAGAAGATGAGGACGCCAGAGGGATGGCTGGATGGAGCAGATCGGACAGCGCGCAGGCTGGACGTGAAGGAGAAACTACGCGAATGAACACAGCTTGCCTTAAAAAATTTGAAGCTTCTCAACCACCAAAATGAAAACCCAAGAACTCAGAAAATCCCACAAAAATTTCCAGATCTGAAGTAAATATTCCTGCCAGAGCTGATCCTGAGGCCAGATCTTACCCTCCAAGGCCTAGATTTGGCTTCAAACAATTTTTTTTTCCTCCCATATGCAACCTGCAATGGCAAAGACAAGCACCCAGAAAAATATATGCAGGAATGAAACTAAAAACCCTAAAAACCAGCTAAATAATTACAGTAATTACAAACTGAAGGCTCTAAGCAGCCAGATTTATCATTATGCCACAGAAATATTTTCAAAATTTTAAATTCGATATGAGGTGCTTCAGAAAACCCTTCATGCATCCATAGCAGAAATTCTAATGATAAGCCCGAGATCAAAACCAACTAGGCTCTTTAGAAAATGCTTTTTCAGGAGTTGGTTGGTTCAGCGGAGAACTTCCCCAAACGCCCAATGATCTCGAAATCAAGATTTTCCTACACAACTTACTTCAACTATTAACAAAGAGGGAGAAAACGATACTAAAATCCAGATCTAATGGAGATACCTGCCATCATATTCAGAAATTTAACTATCATTCAAACCCTAATGACTAAACAAGATACCTGTGTTTAAAATCACTCTTCATCAAGCTATCATCAATGGTTGAAATTAAATTTATGCACAAAAATAAAACATCTTACAGCATTTCCAGAAGAGTAACACCAGCAAGATTTCAACCCCAAAGTCTTTCTTTATTGCACATGAAAAATGACTACAAGAGAACTTTCTTTAGCACAAGACTCACAGATCGAATCATCTCAAATGACCCTCGACACCCTATTTAAAGGAAAATTTCCCAACGGCTAGTTCGAGTGATCCATGTCAAAGTGATCTCGACTGTCGATGAGGATCAAAATCTCTTTTAATCTCATCCGTCGAAATTTTAAATGCATTTTAATATATTAAAAAAGTTAAAATTTTGCATTTATTTCCTCAAAACTTTGACTTATTATTATTTTATTTATTTATTTATTATTATTTATTTTATTTTATTTTTTATTATTTATATTTTATTATTATTTTAATTGGACCCTCAAACTTAGCCTTTGGAAAAAATTACCTAGGACCTAGGATTTATCAGGGGTTTAATTATTTTTCTAGCCCCCAAGACATTTTACATCATGATTTTTACTTTTTTACATTTTAAGGGGGAAAACCCATTTGATATGGACCCTCAGAGACTACCTAGTTCTGTGACACAAACATAACCTTAGGAGATCAAGCAATTTGTAATAAAATAACCTAACCAAATAGTTAGGATTATTCCCAAATCACCTTTACATAGACTTGATTTAGCACACTAGGACTCCCCTAAGATTCTAATAACGAAATCCATTCCGGCTTTGGGGTTAGGCTGAAAGAAAACTTTGTCTAAAATGGATCGGTGAGACAAAAAACCTTCCGGAATGTAGATCATCACTAGAAAATTAGGTTTACCTAGGCAATTACATACATAATACAGATATGCTAAGATTATTTACAATTTACACATGCAGACTGGATTTACAACATAACATGATCGGGCCGATGATGATAGTCGAATGGCACGGACACGTTGATCAGGTGCTATCCCTTTTGCGAAAAAAGGGGGTGTATTGCTATGGGTAATTGACACATAGTGGTCAACAGGGTGCTCCACTAGAGCCGCAATATTTCCTTTCCTTCCTGCCCCACGCTCCACTAGAGCCACAATATTTCCCTTCCTTCCTAATGTTTGGGCCCCCACTTAATCCCAAAATTCATGTGGGACCTCTAAACCCACATCTCCTTAGTGTAAACATGAAATAAGACAAAATTGGGAAAGATTGATATTTCCCTTAGCAATATTGCTAAGTGGGAATATCATAGAGAAGCTCAAACCCCGCTTTTGTGGACCATATCGTATCACTTGGAGGTTGGGGGAGGTAGCATATGCATTGGAGCTACCCCCGAGGAGTCGGGTGCACAACATCTTTCATGTGTCTTACCTGAAGAAGGCATTGGGACAGCAGGTTACAACAACGACAGAGCTACCCCCTATGGACGATGAGGGGCATTTGGTGCTAGAACAAGAGGTCGTTTTGGATACTAGGTAGAGGCATTTGAGGAATAGGATCATCAAGGAGTTTTTGATCCAATGGAGGAATCTGCCAGATGAGGATGCAACCTGGGAGGGGGAGCAGATACTCCAACATCCTTCATTGTAGTTGCTTGAGGACAAGCAACGTTTTGGCAGGGAGGACTATGATATTCCTACTTAGTATTTTGCTAAGTAAATATCAATTTTGCTCATTTTTGGTTTATTGCACGGATGCACTTAGGAAAAGTGGGCTTAGAGAACCCACATTTGACTTTTGGCTTAAGAGGCACTCAAACATTAGAGCTAGAGGAAAATTACGGCTTTGGTGGAGCATGGGGGCCACCACAAGAGAATTTCGGCCCACATGGGAAGAACGCTCTCATTGGAGCGGAATTGGTGTGAGGAGTTCGATGTTGGCCCACATGGGCAATTTTGGAGGCAGCTTGACAAAAGGAGGAAGGGACACTCATTTTGCTCAGTCATCTATCATTTACAAAATTGTCTAAGACAAGAGTACGCTTGAGCTGAAGCCAAGTTTGCAAGTGTTGTTTAGCACATGAGTGTCTCCGAGAGGAGATCTCAGCCCTTGCTTCGGTGGACTTCGAGTGCCAGCCCAAGGAGGGAGTTTCACCTTGCCATTTTCACATTACCAGAAAGAGGATCAAATCTCTGGGAGAGAGGTAGCTACAACAACGTAGGGGATGGGCAATTTTTTTTTGTGGGAGAACTTTGTGAGGTGGAGGAGTGAGTTGGGGATTGGGCTAAAACTTTGAGTGAAGACCTGGGGAGCATTTTGAGGAGCATTGCAGCCATTTTGGAGACCATTTGCAATAGAAATTATAGGTGGATCGAATTACCCAGCAGTTGAGCCATAGAGGGAAAATAGGGCCGAATTTCCGAAGTCAAGTAAAGGCCAATTCCTTGGTGGATATTTCTGGTTATTTGGTGGAGAGGGTGGGATTAATTTCCTAGAATTTCTGAGCACCGGAGAGGGCCCTAGCAGCAGATCCATTTAGCCAGCAGTGTATTTTTGGGCATCTTCAGCGCAGAGCTTGAGCAGCATAGCAGTAGATCAAAGGAGGGTGTCTTATTTGTCATTTGAGGCTTTGTTAGATTGCCTTGAGCAAGCCCAGGTGCATTCATTCCAGCACCTTATTATACACCCATTTTCATTAATAAAAAGAGCTCAGCATCATAGTTTTGGTGCCAATTTGTGATCTGATTGTTTTTCATTGTTTTACGGTGTTTTTGTCTATGTTTGCTTTGCATATTTACTGTTAATTTTCCTTAGGGATATTTCAGTTGATCGGGGTTGTATGTATCTTTGGTCAGGGTGGTGAGCTTTAGTTCCTTCAGTGTCTCAAACTTTTGTAGGTTACTACTATTTTTAGTGATTTGTAGGTGCATATGGGCCTAAGCATGGTCATATTCATCCTCATCATCTTGGATTGACAGTGGACTTCTTGAGAAATTAGTGTTTCTTACTAAGTTTTGATTCATCTTGGAGGCTATTTTTAGCAAGAGAGATGTGGCATCTTGTGATGGTTTCATGTGATTGGTTTGATGACTTTGCAGGTTTGAGTTGGTATGTTCAATGAGGATGGGGATTTTGACATTGGCATCCTCATTTTGATGAGGAATCCAAGGATGGCAAGTTGACTAGGAGTTAAGTACTTCAATTCAACGATATTTTGGGTAGAAGAGGAATCTTATCCATCTAAATGAGGTTCTCTAAGTCGAGAGCATCTAGGAGATATTTTGGGCATCAATGGGATAACGTTATTCATGCAACTGAGTGCTCACCCTGTCCTAGGAATCCTACACTGTAGCTCCCTCTGTCGCTCCATCCACATCCGTCTCTACTAACATTGCCAGTACTACTACTCCTCTTCGAGGCTCCTGTAGCATGGTCTAATCCAAGAGGTTGGGTACCTCAAGGATCCTGCCCCTCATCGCCTGTAGTCCTCCTGACTACAGCTCGATGTCTCCCCACTTCTTCTAAAGTGGCACATGAGAACTCATGGCACAATGAACAGAAAGGATCCTAGCCTTCCAGATGACAAAGTTGGATGCCTCATCCAACCTGTCCTGATCCCTCAGCCCATTCATGGCCATCTCTCTTCTCTTCTTGTTGACTCATCCGAGTCTCTCTACTTCGCGCTTGGAAGTTCTCTATTCGACTCCTGCTGAGTCTACTTCCCTTCTGGAAGTTCTCGGTTCGGCTCCTGCTAAGTCTCTCTACTTCCCTTCTGGAAGTTCTCGGTTCGACTCCTGCTGAGTCTCTCCACTTCCCATCTGGAAGCTCTAGGTTCGACTCCTGCTGAGTCTCTCTACTTCCTGTCTCAAAGTTACCTTCTAGACTCCCTCTGAGTCCTGATTTCCCACCTGGAAATCCTTCTGCCAATGTCAAGTTGCCCCTCTCTGCTCGTCTGTGCAACAACAACATTGATCTGGATTCCTTGGCTAGAAATCCACCTCAGCAGCAACTCCCTCTACCTTGGCCTTGCCCTGTTAGGTATTGTTCTGACTACAGTACCCCAACAACTCCACTCTACAACTTACCCACAGCCTCCTAAACCCCAGCAAACTGAAGGTTAGAACTCCTAGGCTCTGCGCAATCCCGGCACCGGCAAACACGTCAACCGTCTTTGCCTCTGCGTGAGCCTGCATTTGCCTCCCCCAGCCTCTGCGCTGCTTCTTCCTGGCTCAATCTTGATGACGCAGGCACTGCGTCACCCCTTCCCTGCTGCTACTCTACTAGGAACAACTTCTGTCACTCAGGACAACTGTTTTCTGCTGCTGCTGCTTTTTTCGGCTAATGTCCTCAGTTCTCCTGTGATCTGCAACCACGCTTCGATACCATGTTGGAATTTCTAAGTCTAACCCGTTAGAAACCCTTCATGTATTTTCTGATTTATTCCTACCTACTTGTTTTGTTAATTAATAAGTTATTTACCATATAAATACTGGAAATAAATACAAGTACATGCTCAACACATTACAGATCATCAACTGAAGGAAACAAAACAAGCACACAAGTGACACCGTTATTTTTGGACCAATGTCCCTGGAAAAACCCAATGCGGGAAAACTGGTGCAGTTATCTGAGGGTTTTATTATTATGCAGTTTCTGAATACAATCTGGTTGCAAAAACCAGCTCACCCAATAGAGAATAATCTCGGCAGTAGTACCTCTCCTTCGAAGACAGATGCTCCGGCTGAAACCTCGTTTAAACATTCTGGCAACTCCTCAGCTCCAATTTGCCCCACGAAAAACCCCAGCATGAGCCTCTAGGGACTGCGCCAGCCTCTTTTTCCCTCTATGTCATCTTTCCTGGTAGTTCCTGATAGTTCCAGCTGTACCCGACAGTTATGGCTTCTACCCTCTACGTCAGCTTTCTGTAATAACCCTTTTTAGGGATATCCCTCAAACACAAGCAAACTCCAACCAGAGATGGACTGGGAGAGCGTTTACCAGATATGTCGCCTCTGAAAAGAGGACGAGATTTGGAGGCTACCTGGACCTTTCCAGACTCTGTCTAAGAGTGTAGAAGAAAAACACGCAAGTGGTATAGTAGCCGGGAAGCTCAAAGAGATAAAAATAATAGTAGTGCAACATAAAATAATGTATACATGGAATATAAGCAGATACTCAAGAAATGCAGAGAGAAATGCTAAGCCATTTTATTATACTGAGTAATGGAAAGAGTAGAATAGGTGATCAGAAAGATAGCACCTCGACTTGCACAAGGCAAGTGAAGAAATACACTCAGAATGGTAAGGAAATGGCCTCTCTCTAAACTGCATCCAAGCTACCGGAGAACTGTTGTGCTGCTGCTACTACTGGAATCAAGTGAGGATTGGGGTTGTTCTCCTCCTCAGAAGATACTGAAACTCTGGAATCAGCCTCTGCTCAATAAACCCAGAAAAGGCCAGAAAGCTTTTCTAAAATAGCTGACCCCCGAAAATCACCCCCTTGAGGATCTACGCTATCCCCCAAGGCTCTGCGCTGCCACTGAAGAGAATCCTCCAACACTCTGCCCAAGACTCTACCAAAATCCTCCAATATGCAAGAGTTGATCCCTTGCTCAATCTCCAAGCTCAACTCCTCCACATAAACCCAATCCGGAGCTCCTACCAAAATAGACTGCATCCTCCTCTCTCAAGACTGCGCAGTCATCTAAATGCTCAGTTCCTCCTCAACTCCAACGATCGATCCTCCTGCAAAATACTGATGAAACTACCTTGCCCGAGAAGGCACTCGAAGTCCCCCGGGGCTAAGGGTGAGATCTCTGAACGGAGACACTTGATGCACTAAACAGTGCTGTAAATAGGCTAAACAACCAGCGTGCTCTAAGTTGAAGTGACTAGCTCAAATGCAACATAATCCAATCCCAAAATGAGGAGGCTCCTCTCTCCTTTATAGTGTTGGCCTCTCTCAAACCCTAAGGCCCACCTCCTCCAACGTAGCCTCTCTCAAACCCTAAGGCCCACCTCCTCCAACGTAGCCTCTCTCTGCCATGTTCTTCTCTCCATCTGTGCAGTCCCTCCAAGTGTCTACGTGGGCCCCCTTCTCTACGTGGTTGTTTGGCCCCCCTTGGCTCCCCTTTTAAGTTACAACATTGTGCTACTAGGGAGTGACTTTATTCAAAAAGTGAGTTATGTCCCCCTTTCCTCGCCTTTTTATTTATAAACAACTATAAAAGGAAAAATTGAGCAAAATCGAATATTCCAATTAGCCATGGCTAATTAGGAATATTACAGTCTCCCCCGGTAAAATGTTGCTTGTCCTCAAGCAACTGAAGTGATGGATGCTGCAAAATTTTCTCACTCTCCCAAGTGGCATCCTCATCGGGAAATTCTTCCACCTCACCAGGAATTCCCGGACCGTCTTGCTCCGCAGCTGCCTCTCCCTTGTATCAATAATAGCCTATGGCTACAACACCAAATGCCTCTCATCATCCGTGGGTGGTAGCTCATCTGTCACTGTCTCCTACTGCCCCAATGCCTTCTTTAGGCATGATACATGAAAAACGTTATGAATCTTGCTGCCTTGGGGCAGCTCCAACTCATACGCAACTTGTCCAATCCTGTGTATCACCCTGTATGGCCCATAAAAGCGGGGCTTGAGCTTCTCAACTCCCTTTTGCTCCAGTGATGACTATCGGTATGGCTGTAATCATAGGTAGACCAAGTCCCCTACCTCAAACTGTCTCTCCACCCGACCCCTGTCAGCATACAACTTCTGCTGGTTCTGCGTTGTAGCCATATTATCCTTGAGAGCTCAGAGAATATCCTGACTCTGTTGGATCCAAATCTTATCTCTCGGAGCCTTGCTAGCACCAAACATCACATCAGAAAAAGATAAAAGATGATATCCATACAAAGCATAGAATGGTGACATACCAATGGACATGTGATGTGTAGTGTTGTAGCAGTACTCCCCCAAATGCAGCCACTTCAGCCATGCTCGCTACTGCCCACTGACATAGTTACACAAGTAGCCGTCCAGCCACTTGTTAACTATCTCTGTTTGCCCGTCCGTCTGTGGGTGATAACTGGTACTCGGTGTCAACTCCGTCCCCACCAACCAAGCTCCTGCCCAAACCTGCCCATGAAACGGTTGTCCCTGTTACTGATGATGGTCTTAGGAAGACCATGTAGCCTGAAGACCTCTCTGAAGAACAGCTCGGCCACCTACGCTACTGTGTAATGTGCGGATATGGCGAAAAAATGTGCGTACTTTGTCAGTCGATCAACGACGACAAAGATACAATCCTTGCCCTGTACCATGGGCAACCCTGTGATGAAGTCCATCGAAATACACTCCCATTTCCCCTCCGGAATGGGAAGAGGCTGCAATAATCCTGCGGGATGGCTCATCTCCCCCTTGTTCCTCTAGCAAATATCGCACTTCCGGATATGCTATAGTATGTCCTCCTTGAGGCCCTTCCATGAGAACCTCTCTCTAATGGCCCTGTAGGTTTTGGTAAACCCCTGATGGTCGTCCAATGGCGAATCATGTGATGCCTGAAGTATCTTCTTCTTGAGTTGAGATCCCTCAGTCAAGAAGATCTGGTCCCTATAGTAGATGATCTCATCGACCACCCTATACCTGTCATCCACCACCTGCCCATACAGAACCTCACATGCAAATCTGTCCTTGGAGTACTCTACTGAGAGTCGATCCCTCCAGTCTGTGTCCAAGCTCATAAGAGACAACGTGGCTGGTCTACATGAAAGGGCATCTACTACCACGTTGTTCTTACCCTTGACATACTCAATGTCAAAGTCATACGCTTGGAGCTTACTGATCCACTTCCGCTGCCTCTCCTGTAGTTGTTTCTGCTCCAAAAAGAACCTGAGGTTGTTGTGATCAGTCCTCACCCTGAACCTGTTACCCACTAAATACTATCGGAACATGGCCAATGCATGCATAATGGCCAACATCTCCTTGTCGTATATAGAATACAACCTCTTGTGCGGAAGGAGCTTCCGGCTCTTAAAGGCTATAGGGTGACCTCCCTGCATCAACATTGTGCCAATCCCCTCTCCCGACGCATCACCCTCCAAAACAAATGGCTGCGAAAAATCCGGCAATGCAAGCACTAGGCAGCTGCTCATAACCTCCTTGAGCCTGTCAAAGGCTCGTTGCGCTGTATCCGACCAACTAAATGCCCCCTTCCTCGTCAGATCTGTCAGGGGTGCAGGAAGCTGTGAGAAACTCTTGATGAACTTCCGGTAGTAAGTACAAATGCCAATGAATCCCCGAAGTTCTGTCACGTTCCTCGGATCCGGCCAATCTCTGATGGCCCTGATCTTCTCCTCTTGGAATCTCACTCCGTCCACCCCTATGATGTGTCCCAAGTACAACATCTTCGTCAACCCAAACTCACACTTGGAGAGCTTGGCATAGAACTGTTGCTCCTCCAAGATGCACAACACTGTCTCAATGTGTTGGAGATGTTCCTCCCAAGTCCTGCTGTAAATGAGGATATCATCAAAGAACACCAACACAAACTTCCTTAAGTGACTGTGGAAGATGTGATTCATGCAGGACTGGAATGTAGCTAGGGCGTTGGTTAGCCCGAAGGGCATCACCAAAAACTCAAAGTGCCCATAGTGACACCTGAAGGCGATCTTGGGAATGTCCTGCTCCCTCACGCCAATCTGATGGTACCCAAATCTCAAATCAATCTTTGAGAAGAATTGTGCTCCTCTCAACTCATCGATCCCATGTATGGGGTACCTATTCTTCAGTGTCTTCTTGTTCAGGGCCCTGTAGTCAATGCACATCCTCAATGTGTCGTCCTTCTTCTTCACTAACACCACGGAAGAAGCAAAAGGACTCGTGCTCGGCCGAATGTGCCCAAGAGCCAGCAACTCCTGAATGGCCCGCTCATCTCATCCCGATAGGCCTTGGGATGCCTATAGGGGGTAGTAATCACTGCCTGTATGCCCTGCTCAAGCTCAATGGTGTGCTCAAACTCCCGGTACGGTGGCTATCCCGGCACAATCTCCCCAAACACTATGGCATACTAGTCAAGGATGGACTGTATCTTTGGGTGCACCGTCTGCCCTGCAGTCCTTGCCTCTGATGCACGTAGCTCCATTGCCCACTCTATGTCTCCCTTCCGGAAGACTGCCTCCATACGATGAGCCGAAACAGTGTGAGGCGGATATGTGTGTTGTCCTCATATCTTCTCATGCCTCCTTGTCTTCTCATCATCCCACTCCATCTCTAGGGCCTTCCAATCTGTCGTGACCTTCCCTAGAGTGATAAGCCACTGAACTTCCAGTATCATGTTGGTGTCCGACCACGAAAAAGTGGTCAGTCAGTGTGTAGGTGCCCATTGTCACTAATAACTCTGGGACATAACAAGCACATACCATGGTCAGATCTCTTGGGGCCAAAACTGAAAATCCATCGAAGCTCTCTATTTGTATACCTCTCCACTCAACCATCTATGCATCGATGAAGTTGTGGGTTGCCCCACTGTCAACCAAAACTGATACTCGCTGGCCACGTACTGTCCCACGTACGCGCAGCATCAAATACTTGGGAACTCCTCGTAATGCTGCAAGGGCCCGTCCAGTAGGTGCAAAAGCTGCACCACCTGATGCTGGTGGTGGAGGTGGCAAAGGATCCTGCGCGGCATGACTATCTCCTACCTCCACATCATCCTCCTCATCCTCTTCCCCGCTGCTCTCGGAGAAGACCTCAATAAAATGTGCTTTGCCAGCAACACATCTATGTCCCGATGCCCACGGCTCCTGACAGGTAAAGCACAACCGCTTCTTCTTCAGCTCCCTCCTGGCATCATCATCAATCTGTGCTCGTCCTGGATTCCCCTTTGGAGGCGGAATCCTCACATCCTTCCCCTTAGGCTAGAAAGCCTGTCTCTAGGGTAAAGGTGTCCGGGTCTTGGGTAAGGCATCCTATAAGTCCCAGGTCCTACTAATAGCATCCTGGAGTGTGGCTTGTCTAGTGGATCTGACTAGACCCTGAGGTGGCTCTGCTAACCCCTCAACAAACATGTAGGTCCTCCGTGTCACAAATAGATCTAGCACCATCACTGAAACCCTCAAGAAGTCTGCAATGTA
Organism: Pinus taeda; assembly: GCA_000404065.3. NCBI lineage: Eukaryota > Viridiplantae > Streptophyta > Pinopsida > Pinales > Pinaceae > Pinus > Pinus taeda. The sequence continues at coordinate 53,157 of APFE030799119.1, forward strand.
GGTCTCTGGGCTCTAGGTCTGTTTGAGCCTCGTCAGCGCAACAAAGTGTTGTTCCGGATCCCTCCAGTCAAACCTCTCTATCAATCTCATGGTGAACTCGGCATATGTCGTCACTGTGGAGTGTTCGAGTGTAACCATCCCATGGAACCACTAGCCCTGGGCCTCACCATCCAAATGTAATGTCGCCACCTTGATGGCCTCTATCTCCAACATCTAGTTAAGCTGGAAATAGATGTCCAGCTTCTCCACCCGAGACTTTGCCGAACCGTTTGATGAGCCATCAAACGTAGACAAGTGGAATCTACTAGTTGTGCGATGGGTGTCTCGATCGTGATAATGTTGGGATCCTCTATGATGATCACGAGGTCTACTATCCCGCTGGAGCTGAACAAAGTCTTTAAATGAGAGAGCATCCCTGAACTCCTGCCCATAGGCCTGGTACTCTGCAAAATAATCGCCCATATGACCGGGTTATGCCTCCTACTGGGCTTCAGCACCCGTGTCTGCTCCTAGGAAAGTGGGCATGGTAGAGCGTGTAGGGGCAAGTGAGGCCGTCTACTGAGTAGTATCACGCTGAGCGGCACCTTGCTCTGGCAAATGGTGGGATGTACTCGATCCCTCACCAACCTGGAAAACCCGTGGGTTCTCATGATGTCTAGCCCCCACAGTCGTGAATCTCTACCCCATCACCTCGATCTGCCTCGACAGATCCTGCACTGGTTTGAGGAGCATGTCCGCAAATCTCTTCCCGTCCTCATCTGCCATCGGATCCTCCTACTCTGCGTCCACCACAGGCTCCTCCTGTTCTGTGTTCACCACAGGCTCCTCCTGTTTTATGTCCACCACCCGAACACAGTCTCCCTCTCCGTAGGTGTTCTCCAACCTATGCTCAATATCTTTGTATTTCCTACCTCTGTAACAGATGTAGGGCTTCTCCCTTGGTGTCATAGACTGCTAGCTCCACATGTTGAGCCAGATCTATGCTCTGATACCACTGTAATCTCCCTTTTCAGGGATATCCCTCAAACACAAGCAAACTCCAACCAGAGATGGACTGGGAGGGCGTTTACCAGATATGTCGCCTTTGAAAAGAGGACGAGATTTGGAGGCTACCTGGCCCTTTCCAGACTCTGTCTAAGAGTATAGGAGAAAAACACACAAGTGGTATAGTAGCCAGGAAGCTCAAAGAGATAAAAATACTCGTAGTGCAACATACAATAATGTATACATGGAATATAAGCAGGTACTCAAGAAATGCAGAGAGAAATGCTAAGCCATTTTATTATACTGAGTAATGGACAGAGTACAAGAGGTAATCAGAAAGATAGCACCTCGACTTGCACAAGGCAAGTGAAGAAATACACTCAGAATGGTAAGGAAATGGCCTCTCTCTGAACTGCGTCTAAGCTGCCAGAGAACTACTATGCTGCTACTACTGCTGGAATCAAGTGACGATTTGGGGTTGTTCCCCTCTTCGGAAAATGCTGAAACTTTGGAATCAGCCTCTGCTCAATAAACCCAGAAAGCCCAAAAAGCTTTTCTAAAACCGCTGACCCCCGAAAATCACCCCTCGAGGATCTACGCTATCGCTCAAGGCTCTACGCTGCCACTGAAGAGAATCCTCCAAAACTCTGCCTGGGACTCTGCCAAAATCCTCCAATATGCAAGGGTTGATCCCTTGCTCAATCTCCAAGCTCCATTCCTCCACATAATCCCAACCGAAGCTCTTACCAAAAGAGACTGTGTCCTCTTCCCTTAAGACTGTGCAACCATCAAAATGCTCAGTTCCTCCTCAACTCCAAAGATCGATCTTCCTGCAAAAGACTGATGAAACTACCTTGCCTGAGCAAGCACTCGACGTCCCCCGGGGCTAAGAGTGAATCTCTAAACGCAGACACTCGATGCATTAAACAGTGCTACAGACAAGCTAAACAGCCAGCGTGCTCTAAGTCGAAGTGACTAGCTCAAATGCAACATAATCGAATGCCAAAATGAGGAGGTTCCTCTCTCCTTTATAGCGTTGGCCTCTCTCAAAACCCTAAAGCCCACCTCCTCCAATGTAGCCTCTCTTTTGCCACATGCTCCTCTCCATCTGTGCAGTCCCTCCAAGTGTCTACGTGTGCCCCCTTCTCTACGTGGTTCTTTGGCCCCCTTGGCTCCCCTTTTAAGTTACAATGTTGTGCTACTAGGGAGTGACTTTAATCAAAAAGTGAGTTGTCCCGCTTTCCTCACCTTTTTATTTATAAATAACTATAGAAGGCAAAATTGAGCAAAATCGAATATTCCAATTAGCCATGGCTAATTAGGAATATTACACAAGGACGTTACCTACACCAAATGGATGTCAAGACCGCTTTCTTGCATGGTTCGATCAAAGAGGAAGTCTATGTGGAACAACCCGAGGGGTTTGAGGTTCATGACCAGGAATATCATGTATGTAGGTTGAAGAAATCTCTCTATGGTTTGAAGCAAGCACCCCGGGCTTGGTATGAGAGGATTGATAGCTATCTGAAAAAGCTAAGGTTCACTAGAAGTGAAGTCAATCTGAACCTTTACTTTAAGGTTGAAAATGATAAACCTCTCATACTAGTACTTTATGTGGACGACCTCATTCTGACAGGTGCAAACCCTCTCGTTCACAAATGTAAGAGGGAGTTGGCTTCTGAATTTGAAATGAAGGACCTAGGACTAATGCACTACTTCCTAGGGTTTGAGGTCTGTCAAAAGCCAAGAGAAATTTTCTTATCTCAAGGAAAATATGTTGTGAAGATATTGGAAAGATTTGGGATGGTGGACTGCAAGCCTGTGACTACCCTGATGGAACTTAATTTTAAGAAGATATGTGGTAGTGTTGCCGGACCTAAATTGGGAAATGCCTTTTAGTATCGTCAACTCATAGGAGCACTAATGTTCTTGGTGAACTCCCATCCAGACATATGTTTTGCAGTTAACACATTGAGCCAATATATGGTTGAGCCTCATCACATACATTGGATTGGTGCCAAGAATATTTTGGGATATCTTCAGGGCACAATCACTCATGGACTAAGATACACTGCCGAAGATGTGAGGCTGCATGGTTATTCTGATGTTGATTAGGCTGGCAATGTGGTGGATCGCAAGAGCACTTCTAGATGTTGTTTTTCTTTGGGTTCTGCTTCGATATCTTGGATGATCAGGAAGCAAAAATCGGTTTCCTTGAGCACCGCTGAGGTCGAATACATAGTTGCTAGTATGGCCTCCTGTGTGTTGAAGAATCTAGGGCAAAATAGTGTTGTAATCATTCTTCGTTACTTGATAACAGTTTGTGGAGTCTTTTTACTTTTCTTGTTAGCTTACTTCTTCTTCTTCTTATTAGAGCTTATGTGTGTACTTCATCAAACTACTACCAAAACAAAATAACAAGAACACAAAGTTTGGCTCTCTGCCAGGGAGAAAACCTCTCCACTCTTGAGAGGAAAACCCTTTGTAAGTTTTCTCTTATTGAAGCTTCTTATTTGAACAACTACCAAACTCTAAACCCTTGACTAGGACATCCTCCAACCATAAGTCAAATCCTTCCTCTTTCTGCACTATAAGTTCCGGCACATGGAACTCTGCCTTTCGGTACTTGGCTCCTTGGCACTGTCCTTCTTCTATTGCTTGTCTAAGTTAGGAAACCCTAGAATATTATGGCTTCTTTACTTCGTTATAGATAGAGTCTTCTTCACTTTCCTTTGGATACCTTGTAGACCTAGATACACATCTGAATGAGGCTATTCATGTTGCTACCTTCAATTGATGTCAAATCTACAAGTGTTTTCTTGTTGCACGTGTGGACAGGAGCCCTAAAACAGTCGTCTTATCCTCGTTGACTTTTCCTTCCTTCTTCGCTAAAGAGAGAGGGCTTGTAGGCCTATTTTGCACCCAAAATAGTGATATATAATGACCTTTATTTTCCTGCTGCTATGGCCACAGGTTGGCCTTTCTAAACCTCGCACATCTAGTTGTAGCTGACCTGGAAACTATCTTTTTACCCTCGTTTTATCTCCTTATCACGCTGTCCTTTTAACCCTTTTTCTTGGCTTGTCCTCGTCTTACTTTATCCTCTTCTTACTTGCAGATTTCAGAGTGAAGTTGTACATTGTATGAGTGGACAACCTCTATAAATAGAGGTTTGTCCCTCCTCTATAGGCCGACTTGACTGTCCTCTAGGCCGACATGACAGTTACACTAAAATGCATCTTTTATCCATCGTTTTGTTGCTTGGAGACTTCGTTGATGCTAGGAGAGGATTTGACTTTGCTTGGAGGTGTTTCCACGACCTTCTACATTGACATATGTGATGTAACATGCCCTTAAAGGGTCTTATCATAATTACATTTTGACTTTGACTTTCTAAAAGCACAAATATGTGCTTGACCTATTTTCAATGAGCAAGAAACTCATTGACAAGTAATTTCTCTTTTCTTGAATAAATACAAATATCAAAATTACATTTATCAAGACCTAGCCTAGTTACATTTCCTTCAACACTCCCTCTTAACTAGGGAGGTATTCTTACAATTTTACAAGGTGTTTGGCAATTTTCAATCTTGAAGAATTCACATAAGAGAAACCGAATTTGCAATCCATCTGTTATAGCATCATATTCATCAGCATTGTCATAGCGCAAGGCCTTGACTAACAGCTCCATCTCTTTACGAAACCCTGAGCAACGATGCCGGCGAGACCAATGATTTATAGACACCTTCATCAATGTCTCTCAAGGTACATACCCACCCGGGTGTTCTCCGAGTATGACCTTCTAGGACTATTCTTATCTTGGGTTCTCGAACCTCAAAGAATATCGGTCCTCTTGCCTACTCTTGTCTTGGATGCCCTACACATCCTCAAAGAGTATCGAATGCCAGATGATTACCTAATCCTCCCATTCTTTCTTCCCAAGGGAAGACAAGAATGTTGTGTCTATCTTGTGTCTACATTTCCATTCATGGCCTTCATCTAGACTTACGGTTATTAGTCCTGGTCTAGTGCATGACCCATGAAATGGAAAACACAAATGTCACTCCTTTGTAATTAGGGGTGATCCAAAAACTCCCTCTTGATCAGGGACTTGCTAAGGCTCCCTCTTAACTAGAGACTCTTTCCTTTATCATCAACTTCTTCCTTGTGGGTCCTTCAGCTGCTTGATCTCCTTTCTTTCTTGAAGTCATGAAGTATTTGTTCAAACTTCTTCTAGGTAGGGCAGCATCCATCGATCACTTTCCTTCTTGGTTTGTCAAGTCATTACTTCGTGGAAAGTGACTATCAAGTTTTCTTGTCATCTTGCCTACTCCTTTGTCATCTTGTCCATGCTTCGGAATACTCTTCTCATGGATGCTTCATAGTACTTGTTAGGTTACATGCTTTCACCTAGTAGCCCATCATGACTTCATCCTAATATTGCTCCAACATTGCTTTTTCTTTTGTTGGATGGCATTTCCATTCATGGCCTTCATCTAGACTTATGGTTGTTAGTCCTAGTCTAGTGCATGACCCATGAAATGGAAAACACAAATGTCACTCCTTTGTAATCAGGGGTGATCCAAAAACTCCCTCTTGATCAGGGACTTGTCGAGGCTCCCTCTTAACTGGAGACTCTTTCCTTTATCAGCAACTTCTTCTTCGTGGGTCCTTCAGCTGCTTGATCTCCTTTCTTTCTTGATGTCATGAAGTATTTGTTCAAACTTCTTCTAGGTAGGGCACCATCCATCAATCACTTTCCTTCTTGGTTTGTCAAGTCATTACTTCGTCGAAAGTAACTATCAAATTTTCATGTCATCTTGGCTACTCCTTTGTCATCTTGTCCATGCTTCGGAATACTCTTCTCATGGATGCTTCATAGTACTTGCTAGGTTACATGCTTTCACCTAGTAGCCCATCATGACTTCATTTTAATATTGCTTCAACATTGCTTTTTCTTTTGTTGGATGGCTTCTTCATCACGACATCTCCGTAGTGTAGAATCAATTACCTACACCTTTTGTATCTCCAAGGCCTTCATAGGTGTCAAGGGTCCTTTCTTTATCAGAGTTGTCCTGCCTTCTTTCAAGAGATATCTTCAAGGCCTTTGTCAGATAGTGATTCTTGGTGATCATGGTGTTCTTTACATGCTTGATCTCTTTTCTTCATTTGCTTCTCCTTAGATAGATAGGTCAACCATCTAATGCTTCCGTGAGAGCATTCCTTCATTACTTGCTTTCTGGACTTGTTAGCATTTCTTCTTGCTTCTTAGTCAACAATCTTATGCTCCTTACGTGAGCATATTCTTTTGTTGACCTTCATCACATTGTAGTGCATGCCTTCGAGCATGTCCTTGGTGACAGAGATTCTTTCATGCTTGATCATGTTATAGAACTATACCCATGACTCAATAATATACAAATAATAACATGACTTAAACTTTTATGCATACATACCTCATCTTGATTCTCCTTTGATCATCCTTCCTTCATTTGATTGACCTTGGTGTGGCCTTTCTTGCTTCATCCTAGCTTCCCTACATATCATCCCTTTTCTTGAATCCCATGAATGGGATTCCCAATGAGACATCTGCCTTGGTTCATGAACCTTCTTTTGAAGATTCCATAATAGGATCTTAAAGATCCTTTCCTTGTAATTGTTTCCTTTCTTTTGATGAAGTAGGTCTTCTAAGATTCTTATCATGATCAATTTTTCTTTCATCATGTATGAGGTCCTATACTAGGTATGCTTCTTCTACATGAATATCTTGAGCTATATCTGCCATGCTCCTACATTCTAGAAGATATTTCTACTTATGCATTTTTTTTCTTCTCATAAATGCTACATCTACATGAGTGTCTAGAACTCTATGTCTATCATGTTGCTACATTCTAGAGGGTGTTTCTAGCAACGCAATTTTTATTTATTCCTACATGCTCCTATTCTACTCAACACTTTGAAAGAAGTCTAAAAGTAAAGAGTTTGACCTAGTCATAGTAGAGATCCGGAGGATATTCCTTCTTTTGCTTCTTTCTTTCTTCTTTCATCTCTTGAGTTATGTAAGCTTCTTCCCTCTTCCTTTTGTTATTGTTGTCCTTCTTAAGCTTAGGGCAATTCCTTTTATAGTGTCCATATTCTTGTCTTCCAAACATTGGATCTTGGACATGTCTTTGTTGTTTGGTTTCATGGATCAAACTTGCCAAATTTACCCTTTTTTTGGCCATGGTAGTAAATGCTTGCTCCTTTGATCCCACATCTTCTTTTGCCTTAAGTCTGGTTTCCTCTGTTCTACATAGAGACCACATTTCACTAGGAGTGGTTGCTTCCTTCTTGGCATATATGCTTGATGTGAAGCTTCCCCACTCCTCAAGTAGACAATTGAGTACAATAGTTTTCATTTCTCTGTCAGACATGACTTCCCCAAGTTCTTGAAGTTGAACTCTCATTTCAAAGATTTTCATGAAGTAGGGAGTTATTCCTTCCTTTGTTATCTTCATCTTGTATAATTCATTCCTCAAAGATATTACTTCTCCGATGGTGGATACATAGAATAGCTCTACTAGCTTATCATAAATTTCTTTCGATGTCTCAAACTTAGAGACATAGGGAATGAGAGAGTCTTTGATTGATTCTATTAGAATCCTTTGAGCTCTTGTCTCATCCTTTTTGTACTTGGCTAAGGCTTGAGTCTGCTCCTTAGCAAGGATAGTGATATTCCCTTTGACATGCTCTAGGAATTCATTTTCCTTGAGAATTAGATCAATCATCTTCTTCCATGCAAGAAAGTTATTGGTACCTACCAATTTATTGCTTTCCTTGCAAAAAGGCATTGAGGTATATCCAGAAGAGGACATGTACTTACTTGATAGATTTTGAGATGTAATGGAATTGCTTCCTCCTTAAAGGCTTGGTGGCTTGTCTTCCCTGGATCTTGATGCTCTTCAAGTTGCCTTCTTCAAGTGGACTTGCTTGATGATGAGATTTGCTTGATGACTTGTAGCTTGATGTAGGTTCTACGCCTATCTACTCTTCTTTGTAGGTGCCTTTATGTAAGGCTCTTCTTCTAGCTTTGTAGACCTCCTTGGTGAATGATGGATTGTAGACCCTTCTTGTCCTTGAAGTCGTTGAGACTTCTATGCTTGATGCTTCAACTTTGTAGATGCTTCTTTTAATGAGTGTTCTTGAGTTGCCCTTTCCTTGATGTGTCACCTACGCTCTAAAACCATGTTGAAGAATCTAGGGCAAAATAGTGTTGTGATGATTCTTCGTTACTTGATAACAATTTGTGGAGTCTTTTTACTTTTCTTCTAGCTTATACTTCTTCTTCTTCTTATTAGTGCTTATCTGTGTACTTCATCAAACTACTACCAAAACAAAATAACAACACAAAGTTTGGCTCTCTCCAGGGACAAAACCTCTCCACTCTTGAGAGGAAAACCCTTTGTAAGTTTTCTCTTATTGAAGCTTCTTATTTGAACAAATGCCAAACCCTAAACCCTTGACTAGGACATCCTCCAAGCATAAGTAAAATCCTTCCTCTTTCTGCACTATAACTTTTGGCACATGGAACTTTGTCTTCCGATACTTGGCTATTTAGCACTTTGTCTCTCTTATGTTGCTTGTCTAAGTTAGGAAACCCTAGAATATTAGGGCTTCTTTACTTCGTTATAGATAGTCTTCTTTGCTTTCATTTGGATACCTTGTAGACCTATATACACATCTGAATGAGGCTATTCATGTTGCTAACTTCAACTGTTGTCAAATCTACAAGTGTTTTCTTGTTGCACGTGTGGATAGGAGCCCTAAAACAGTCCTCTTATCCTCGCTGACTTTTCCTTCCTTCTTCACTGGAGGGAGAGGCCTTGTAGGCCTATTTTGCACCCAAAACAGTGATATATAATCACCTTTATTTTCCTGATGTTATGGCCATAGGCAGGCCTTTCTGAACCTCGCACGTGTGGTTGTGGCTAACCTAGAAACTATCTTTTTACCCTTGTTGTTCTATCTCCTTATCACGTTGTCCTTGTAACCCTTTTCCTTGGCTTGTCCTCGTCATATTTTATCCTCTTCTTGCTTGCGGATTTCAAAGTGAAGTTGTTTGTTGTATGCGGAGTGGACAACCTCTATAAATAGAGATTTGTCCTTCCTTGATAGGCTGACTTGACTGTCCTCTAGGCCGACATGACAGTTACACTAGAATTCATCTTTTATCCATCGTTTTTTTGCTTGGAGACTTCGTTGATGCTAGGAGAGAATTTTACTTTGCTTGGAGGTGTTTCCATGACCTTCTACATTGACATACATGATGTAACATGCCCTCAAAGGGTCTTATCATAATTACATTTTGACTTTGACTTTCTAGAAGCACAAAAATGTGCTTGACCTATTTTCAATGAGCAAGAAACTCATTGACAAATAATTTCTATTTTCTTGAATAAATACAAATATCAAAATTACATTTATGAAGACCTAGACTAGTTACATTTCCTTCAACACTGTGAAGTTGTCTAGTTGAGAAAGCTCTTAAGTTGTTTGGACATGTGTTGGATAGTAGATACCACCATGATCCTCTATGACAACCAGAGTGAGATCTGATTATCAGAGAATCCTGTATTTCATGATCGCTCCAAGCATATAGATATTAGGTACCACTTTATCCGGGATATGGTACAACGAAGAGCAATAAGGTTCCATCACATTGGGACTGATGAGCAGGTCGTTGATATTCTAAGAAAGGCCCTGGGGAAGGTCAAGTTCCTAGCCTTTCGAAAACGACTTGGAGTCGTGGAGAGACCCTCTTATGAGGGTCCTGTATGATATGGACATTGAGCTTTGGGAGCTCGGGGGGCTTGGGGTACTTCTTGGAGCAATGAGCAACCATATGGTGAGTGGTTCAGCCTTCCCTTGTGATACCCCGTGGCGACATGTAGGTAGGATGAGTGGTTCATCCTTCTCCTGCTGACACATCCTACCCATGTAGTCTGGGACTCATGGGAAGTACCTCTCATTTGGCCAATGAGTAGGGCAATGAGGATAGGGACCATAGTATTATCGATGGACGCATCGTGTACTACCGTACTCCCTATGCTAGGATGACCAATATTGATCTAGGATCAATTGGAACTGACTTCGAGTCAGTCAGAGTGGTATGAGACACTCTCTTTTGATTGGAACTGAATTCATGTCAACAAGAGTGGTATGAGACACTCTTTTATTTGGAACTGACTTCAGGTCAGTAGAGAATGGTATGATACATTCTCAATCACTTCTTCTTCTTCATAGTTCGGCAGAGCACTGTAGAGAAGTGCATTGATGGCAGAGATAGTATAGATTGGCAGATGGATTAGCAAATGGATTTCTCCCTAGTTGAGAGGGAATGTTAAAATTGGCAACTAGGGCCAAACTCCGCATGGGTCATCTTATTTATGACAAGCAAAACAGGCATTCAAACCCCCAACTCATCCTCAACGTTGCATATAAAAGGAGACCTCAAGTCATTTTCATCATCATCTCATCTCACATCTCTCTCTCTCTCCTCTTTTAATCGGGTACGATTTTTGGGCATTCTTCTCTCTCACACGTGTGAAGGAATGGAAGACAAATTTATGTTGACTGCATTGACCAGTGTTGACTGCGCTGCAGGGAGGTGTTTGACTGCGTTGACTTGAAGCGTTGACATTTTTTTATTTCAGTTTGGGTGAGGTATCTCTGTCCTAGCAGGCCACAAATCTGGGCACTAAAACCGAGGCAATCTAACCTCTCCTTTGACCAGCGTCGACTGTACTAGGGTTGGCCGCAGAGTTGACATTCGTTGACCAGCTTTGACTAGACTTTTTCGGACTATTTTGGGTTGATTAGACTTGTTGTTGGATGCAGAAGTTGATTGGGTTTGACCAAGTTGAATTGAGGAAGCAATCTGCCCTGTTGACCAGCATTTACTTTTTTGGTTAGGGCTTTTTGCTACTGGCATAAATTATCAAATTTGTAAATTGTACTATCTCTCTCTGTAGAACTATTGAAGAATATAAGAACAATTGGTCAAGGGTTTCCCCACATTGGGGTTTGTCCCTGGCTAGTGCCACATCTTGTGTCCTCTTGTCTTGGCTTGTCTTCTATTGTTTATGTTTATATTCTATCTACATTTTACTATCATGTTGATGTGATTGCTTACCTGGATATTGATATTGGGCTAATAAAGAAATTAAAGTAAAATTGCTCTAAAGCATAGAACAAACCATTATTACCTAAAATTAACACGTACCTATCATAAGCTTTACAATCCCTAGCAATACGTCCAAAGTTAGTACATGAGAATCAATAACCATTAAACAACCTAGCGTTACCTGGCTGAGTTGTCTTGTCTGGATGATCTTTTGTATTCATTCCTTTTTGGAGGAGGTATAGCCTTTTGTTGATCCATGTCCTTGAATCTTTCAACATTACTTCTTGGAGCCGCAACATTTTTAATCTTCTTTTGTCCTTCATTTCAACGAGGGATCCTGCTATTAGGCTTCTCATCAATCTTGCTCTTTGGGGATATGGAACTTGTGCCTTCATCACATGGAGCTTCACCTACTTCTTTTGCCTTCATCTTCAATTGAGCAATGTCATTATTCTTCCTTTCGTCACCCAGTAATTTCTCCTTCCTAAGCTTGTCTATTTCAATTAGGTCAGTGTCAAGTTCTTTTTTCTTTTAAGCAATATCTTCCTAAAACTGGATTTTCAAGACTTTTCTTCTTTCTTCTGCCTCTTCTACTTGTAGTTTTGGAAGGGTGACCTTTTCTGTGACTTTGTTAAAGTCTTGAATTTGTTCCTTTTGTCTTTCACTTTTCTTTCTGACTTGTTTATTTTTGCTAGAGATACATCAAGTTCTTTTTCCTTTTGACTAACACCTGCTACAGATTCCTCTAATTGGCTTGTTAAGTTTCTCTCCTCCTCTTCAGCTCCCTGCACTTGATGCCTTGAAAGGGTAAATTCTTCTTCAAGTACCTAATTTGGCTTCCTTGCTTTACTAACGTCACATAAAGCACTGATCAATTTTGCCTTCATGCCAACTACTCCTTTTTCTTCATTATCATTGTAAGATTCTTCGCCCTGAGAACATTCTTTATTTGAATCTCGATCTTCATCATCATTTTCATCTTGACCTGCATGCTTCTTTGAGTAGAGATCATGTAGCTTCTTCCAAAGGCATTTGGCCGATGAGCATCGATCAACTTTAGCTTTTATAAGATCTAGCAAAGCACTAAGAATAACATTCATGTCTTTCTTATTGTACCTTCTAAATTCGTCAGTAGATGTGTCTTCAAAAACAACAGATTGCCATACATAATATCCTTGAGCTTGCAAATAGACTTTCATTTTGGATTCCCATATTTCATATTTGGCTTCATTCAAATGTATAACTCTACAACCCAATGAAGATACTATCTCACGATCAACCTACTATCCACATGAATCTACCTTGTCCATGCCAAAGCATTCCTTGCCAAGGCACTTGAACTATCTCAACATACTTTGACAAGTCAACAGAAGTCCATCAACAGTGTCGGCAACCTACCACACAACATACTGTTGTGCACTGATTTCTCCACCAATCCACTAGAACTCCCATCCTATCTTATCACCAAACCAGTCAAGACCACATTTAGATGTTCTCAGTTGAACATTTTGCTCAATGTCTACCCAATTGTGAGTTAGCAACATTGCTACTTCCAACAAAAGTCTCACAACTCCATACTAGAGTTGATACCTGTGTACACTTAGATATGGCTGCCCTTCAAAGTAGCTTTGATACAATGTTGGAATTTCCATGCACTCTAGGTTAGGTCTATGCCCTAGCTAGGAACACAAACATACTAAAGATGCCCAACCAAAAACAACTTTGCACAGTGGAATATAATAGCAAGAGATCAATAACAGTACACAATATTTTATGGCCCAAAACACATTCCTTATTAGTCCATCAATAGGAAAACCATAGTGCTCCTGTACCAGGGATCATGGCCCTTTACAAACCCCAGTACAAGGCTATAATACACAGTCAGTCTATTGACCAATATAACTAGGCTAAGACCAATTCCTTTAGGCTCTCATCTGCCCATAGAAACAAAGAATAAGCCACTGATCTTACTTGTTGTTATTGTCCTTGGCAACCAACCCTTTCAATCCTCAAAGGTTTGCTCCTTTAGACCTTTGTCTAGCCTTCTTATAGCCCTCAACTAGTCCCTTCAACTACAACAGGCCTTCCTTTCACTATTAGTGACACTGACCTGCTCCTTTAGAACCTCTGCCACCTGGCAGCCTTGTTGTCTACCAGTAGGTTGCTACTTTAGCCCACTGATCCACTTGTTGATCGTGTTGTCAGCCTTACCAACCCTTTGGTAGGCCTCCTTAACACCAAACCAACCTTTTTCCAGCCTTGTTATGCATCCCCTTGCATTGTTGTCCTTTGTTGTAGGCATTGGCCTGCCCTAACTAGGCATTCGAGCTATTACAACAACCCTAATCTATCTCCTATTTAACTCGGCCTGCGACAGCAACCTTAAATGCAACTAGTTCAACCTTTACCCAACCCTAAAGGCACTCGCCCCTCCTCAATTGACCCTCAGCCAACTCTAGTTTACCTTGCATCCTGCGGCCCTCTTCCTATTAGTTGTGGCTAGCATTTTTCCACCTCGTCTCTCCATGAAATGTCCTTCACAAGGACTACGGCTCCATCGTCCTTGATTACTGATCTTCTAGCACTACAAATAGACCTTAAACAAAACTCCTTGATTCAGCCTCCTTCACTTGGTTGCAACTTCTTTAGGGTCGATCTTCACTACAAATGAAGTCCTCACTTGTGTCTAGCCTCTCCTTTTGCTCCATATTTATACCTCTTGTGTGTCTTGGGAGCCCTCTTTTTCCTTCAAGAGGCCCTACTTCACCACTCAACAACAAATTAGACTATAGCATTAATTTCCTTGGGTTCCAAGCCCACGCCTTTGGGTCAAAACATCCAAACTTGGGTACTTTTTCCACAAGCTCCCTTTTTGTGGGTTTTCTTCACTCGGAAAAACCTTTCGAGCTACCCAAATTTCAACAAATAGTTGAAATGTTGAGTTCTGAATAACTTAAGTGTTGATCTGTGTTATTTTATGGGTTAATGTCATTTCTAAATTGGCTTATTTTATAATAGTTAACTCATATCATCATCCTAGACTCCATTATTAGGCACTTGTTGGAATATTCAACGATACTTAAGAGGGGGGTTGAATTAGTATTTGGCTATTTTTAGCAATTTCAATCATAACATGTAAACATTAAACATTTAATCAACACCATTCAACAATGCATAACATCAAAGACAGTGCACAAGAGATTTTTTGGTGGAAACCCTTCCGAGAAAAAAACCACCAAACACTTCTAATAAAAGTCTTAAAGATTACATCAATAGGAAGCTCCAACTTTTGAGATTCTCCAACAACAACTAGAAGAAGGCTCCAACCCCCTGATTTATCAGCTCCAACTAAAATGATGCACCAACACCCTGCTTTACCAGCTGCAATGCCCTGGCTTTATCAACTCCAACTGAAAGGATGCTCCAATACCCTAATTTATTAGCTCCAACTGGAAGGAGGCTCCAACCCCTAGTTTTATCAGCTCAAATAGAAAAAAAAGCTCCAACTTGCCATAGCACCACCCTGTTGCTCTGAAGTGTTCTCAGCCTCCAACCTAAAGGAGACTCCAATCTCCACCTTTCACCACCCTACCACCCTTAAGATAGAAGATAAAAGATTAAGATAGATTACACTAGATATGTTGCTCAGCCACTATTGTACTACCTCTGCTCTTGTCATATCATTGTTACAATATCGTTATAATTACCACTAATGTCCAGAATTAAGAGCTTTTGGATACCAAATATGAGTCAAATCAATGTCAAACCCTTCTAACTGCAACCGACTCTTCACTCCGATTGTCTAGCATCTTCCAGACCTCAATATGGATAAGTTATGCTCCCAAAAATAAAATGACCATAATAAACTATGTAAGACTTAAATATTCTACATAATACCCTTCTTTGTGTACATAATACAAATTGGTCAAATGTCAGTACTAGAGATACAAAAAGGTGAATCGTCAGTCTACTAATTTGTTTGACAAAATATACTCCATAACAAAATAAAGTTCATTTATTTCAAACCTCTTGATCTGTGTATCAAACTTGTGACTTTGGCAGATCATCAATACGTGCATTACATGTGTTACTTGTAAAAATTGTTTCCATCCAGCCATATAAGTTAATTATGTATCAACCAAGACTTAATACAAGCAAAACTCCCCTTCGTTTTGTTGGCAACTTTGTATCCGCAATGACTCAAAATGTGATAGCTTACCAAGGGCTATGCCATCTCATGTAGCAAGGCCAGCTTAGTTTTAAGAACTTTGGCCATCCAACATCACTTGCCACTTAGCTTCTATGGTGACCAGCTATTGTAATGCATTGTCCAGGTGGGTTCCGCTATTTATGCCAAACTTACCACCACCTATGGCCAGAGATCGCTTTCGCCAAATCGAGAGATTTATTAGTTTATGGGTAAAGGACCAATCTACCATAATTCCCCTGTGGCATGTTGAATTGATGCCAAGACTTGCCAATACACCACAGAAAACTCTTCAACAAAATACATTATAGCCATAACCACAGCCAAGTCAATAAACTTGACCTATGTCAAGATTTTTTGCCAAGACATATGAGAGATTAAAGTAGCAGCTTTGCCAGACCCGACCACAGATAAGCCAACCAGATTGATAGTCTATTCATTAGCACAACTTGGCATTCATAATGATTTCATTTTGAGACAAACGCACGATGCTCAATAACCAGCGCACTCATTCTTAGATGGTCTACTCAAAGGAAGACATGCAAATTGTGTCACAGCTTCACTTAATACATTGATTTGAACCACAGTCTCTTCGCTTTGGGCCAGAACAGAATACATACACAGAAGTCACTCCAAACTACCAATGATATGTTAGAAACAAGGCAAGCTCCACAAAACCACACAAAATATAACCTTTAGCATACTCCTGCCTCAAGGTCGAAATAAGGCCTTACGTCAAGCCTCATGAAGGCTAAAGGGGGCCTCTGTTCTGCCTCAAGAAGAAAGGATATTGTCCAGTGAAGAACCAAGAAACCCATAATACTAATTGTTCCTCAGAAAAACCTTGGCCTAAACAACAGATCATCGTGACTATACAAGGCCAGTAGAGATCAAAACAATAGATAGATTTTTTGTGAATGGATTGATGCCCATAATGAAGAGATCCGAGCTCTATATTAGGAGGGGGCTTCTAGAGGGGCTGAAAAACCAATAAAAGCTTGAGGCTGCCTTGACAATTTGAAATTTGAAAATTATGGAGCCAATCCTTAATCACCCTTTGAGGCCAACTTTGATAAATATTCTATAGAAATATTATTTTAGGTTGTCCGTCAATCAAAAATTGAAGTTGATTGGGGCTAGAATAGTCCTCATTTGGAGGGAAGATAAAACCCACACAAAATAATCAAATTTTCTTTCAACATTCATCCAATCATCAAGTTGTCTTTCAACATTCTTTTTTGGGGCACCTTGACCACATAATGGGGCTCTAACTTTGACAAAACATATCTCCTCAATTGTGAGGGGCTATGTGGCGTACTAACTACCATTGGAATTGACACAACGAGGACAATCAAATGTTGATGGTCTTGATTGCAAAGACACTGATCTTCCTTGTCATTTTCTTCATCAAAAGCATGGCATCATGACCACACTGCAGGAGCTTCTCATCCTTTCAGGACTTCTTGATCATTGGAGCTTCCATTCACTGCAATCCATAGATGTATATTAGGAGTGTTCAAGGACTTACATTGGCATCAATGACAACACCATTCAATAGCACTAATCTACCGATCTCTTGGGTGAAGCATCTTTTGTGAAGAGTATCCTCCCATAGCCTTTTAATAGGAGTTGGGCTTAAAGAGTGGGGACTCATGCCAAGATGACAGTGGACACTTGTCCTACGTCTTCCATCTTAGCGTCTTATGAAGACCTTGATGGTAGCACGAATTATAGACAAAAGGTACTATGGATCTTCTAGGAGATTAAGTGAAGTGATATGTGGGTATGAAGCTGAATTTTACTTCGATAAAATGTTAAGGTGTGTTGCGATACACAAACCACCTAGACAAAATTGTGGAAAGTGGTGATAATGTACATATGAATTGGATTTCACCTAGGCAAAAGTGATGGCGTGCTCACAAAAGACAATTTGTCTATGTAAAATTATGGAAATTACATGAATATGAATGGAACTAGGTAAATGCATCGTCATTTCAAAGGAAAAGCATGCAACACTATGTTGATTTGGGGTAGCATCGGATGTGCTCTAGCCACGAAATTTGGTGGAGAGGTTGGGGCACATGAGATCTCCAATACCCAGAAAGGATTTGGGCAGATTCTACGCAGTTCAAGAGATATTAAAATAATTAATATTTTTAATGGAGACCCTAAGTCTAAACTTAGAGAAAATAAAATATTAATGTATATTAATATGAATCTGTGTTAGAATGGTCCAAAAGACATGGATCAAGCAAGATCTAATCTTAGCCGTTGATTAGAGACTTAATCTCGACCATTGAAATGTCAACAGGAAAAGTATAAGAGGAGGCTTGAGGGTCACTTGGAGAAGTACACCAGAGAATCAGTCATTTTATTCTCTAGAGCAGGGTTTGCTAAGAGAGATAGAATCAGTGATCGAGAGGGCAACTGAAGGGCATTGAGTACAAAGAAACAGAGAAGGAAGAGAGTGTGTCAGGAGAGCAGTGCAGTAGCTAAAGAGGGTGATGCAGAGCCAGCAAGGGCTCACGCAGGGCCACATAGAGGCAACCAAGTGCTGCACAGAGCACGAGAGGGGCCGGCATGGCTGATGCAGAGGCTTCCAGAGCTGACGCAGGGCCAACGCTGGGCTAGAAGTGGCTGACGCACTCTGGATTGGGCAAAAGCCGAGGTTCTAGAGCAGTTTTGTGCTAAGGAATTGCCGGAAGGGTTTTCCAAGGTTTCAGCCAGGAGATTTCTCTCAAACTGTGAGGTATAGTTGCTAAGGAAATTCTCTGTTGGGTAGACCCGTTTTAGCACCCAGATTGTACTCTAATATTGCTTAACAAGAAAACCCTCAGATAGCTACACCGGTTTTCCCGCATTAGGTTTTTCCGGGGACATTGGTCCAAAAATAATGGTGTCATGTGGTGTGTTTGTTCTTGTTTCTTTTAGTTGCTGATCTGTAATATGTTGAGCATGCACTGGTATTTATTTTTAGTATTTACTTTGTAAATAACTTGTTAAAAAAAATAACAAGTAGGTAGGAATAAATCAGAAAAATTGCATGAAGGGTTTCTAAACTAAGTAAACTTAGAAACTTCAACACACTAAATGACAATGATGAGGATGTGACTAGATGACCACCATGATGAAGATCTGTGTAGAAAAAGATACACCCAAAAAGCAACCTCCACCAACATTCCAACCTTTTGAAGGCTAAAATAATCTCATGAATCTGCACAAGGCCATTTACTAGTCATGTCAACATAAGGGTAACAAGCATCACATTTGATTGAACTACTAAGAGATGTCTAGAGGATTCTCATGGACCTAGAGGTAACAAAACAGCTTCAAGCAGATCAAATAGAAACTGTCAGAAGTTCTGGTATTGACTCTATCTGATCTCTTGAATGATTGAATCATTTACTATTGATATGGATGTCAGCGCCATTGCCATAGATGGTATGTTAGCTTGAGATGTTTGAATGATTGCCTATAAAAGCAGGAAAATGAGTGAAATTAAGCAGAGATATCCCAATTTTGACCAACTGTACAAGAATTAGAGTATGCTTCAATGCCAAGCTATCAATTTTCGGAGATAAATAAGAGGGGAGTTCTTTATTGATTTGTCATTCAGGGAGTTGTACAACAAAAAAATTATAGTTTGACCAAAACCTGGAAGTAAAATAAGAAAGAACCATGATTCCTGAATCATTTACAATTGATATGGATGTCACTGTCTTTTCCATAGATGCTATCTTATCTTATGACGTTGGAATATTTGCCTATAAAATCAGAAATGAATAAAATTAAGAAGAGATAACCCAATTTTGACCAAAAACTGTACAAGAATTAGAGACTGCTTCAACACAAAGTTATCAATGTTCATAGACAACGAAACTAGTTGACAAATATAGAAATCCCGTGTAACATTAATGAGTTCAATTAATAATTTCACGACCAGATCAACTGACAAGAGACTTCTTTTACTGATTTGTTAGTCAACGAGTTGCACAACAAAAATTCTGTGGTTTGACCCAAGCCTGAGAGTAAATTAAGCAAGAACCTTGATTCCTTGAGTTGTTCTGGGAGTTTGTCTTGACAACACCAGAGCTGAATGTAAAAACAGATTATGCCTGAAAAAATATATAAATGAAACCATATTTAGAGCATATCCTTATGACAATTTAAAGTGATACACAACCACGAGATTGAAGAGGGTGCATAAAAAGATGTGTGCATAAAATATATCTAACACCATATGAACAAAGACATGCAGATGTTAAATTATAGAAATAAAGTAGAGATAATACACGAAAATCAATATAACAACTTAGTAAACAGGCAGCCCAATCTCATGAACAGTTTAATGCCTTAACATCCCTTAACATCAAAACAGACACGTCAATAATTTTCTATCAGGAAACAATATTTCTAAATGTTTTTTTTGTCAAAAACTTTGATAAGATGAGATAAGATAATTTTATTAATATCCAACAAATGACCACTAGAGTAAGTCAATGTTATGAACATAATTTATGTAAAAATAATAAAAAGATAATAAATACTAATCATAATAATGTATAATTAAATAACAATTAGTTAAACAAAGAGGCACGTCTCTACAAACATCCTTGTTCGTGAAAGGGTGCTTACTTGGCTATATATACAAGTCTCTCATTCTCATTTGTAATCATTCTACATCAATTCTGTATACAATATACAATTTACAATTACTGTCCTAAAATGGATGTCTTTGTCTACAAACTATTTTAAATATTTCCACTGCATATATGACTTTTAGTCGTTGCATTGGTATCAAAGCCACGTTCTCTGATCCCGGTCATTGGCCATTTAAGTCTCCATCAAAGTCCTTGTTGATTCAATCAAGATTTTTGGCCATAGCAATGGGAGTTTCTTCATCACTGATTTCATCAAGAGGCCCTTGGCCATTTAATTAAAAAAATAAACACAAGTTCAAGATATATATTAAAAAAAAATCAAAGAAAAAAAAGTGGTTATTCAAAAAATAATAATAATAAAATAAGAAAAAGAAAAAAAAAAAGAGTCAAAAAAAACATTAGAGAGAATAAAAATAAAACATTGATAATAAAAAGTATATAAGAAAAAAACAAAAACAACATTAAAAATAGAAAAAATTAATATATATATATATTACACAGCTACTAATCCGACACGGACGAGGTCAACTCTGTCGGTGCTACCATCACTGGTCTTCACTTGTTCGTGGTTGCGTCTGTCGTTGCACCTTCCAACTCTGCGCATCCACATCCAGTCCATCGCAAACCACTATCGTCGCTACCTACCAATACAACTCGCATCAATTGTTGCTTGTCTACTATTGCCCAACTACAGGCAACCTATTTTGTTGTACACACTAATATAACCTGTCGTGCACAATCGAACCATCAACTACATTTCAACCAAATCCATTGAAACCAGTCGTCATCCACGTTGTTGACAACCTTGTCGTTATACCGCTGCTCCTGTCATCTAATATTGTCGACAGATCACAAACACACCGTCGCTGCCCGACACTGCATTTGCCGACAACACCCTTGTCTCTACCATGACACGTTAGCTGCCATCCTGCTCTTTGTCCTTAGTCCAACAACACCCTGTCGCCCCTCCTGTTAACCCTCGACTTGCTACATGTTAAAGTTCCACTATCGTCGTCCCTCCTATTGACCATCGTACCCTGCATGTTAAAGTGCTGAGGCACCTGTACTCATGCTGGTTAAGAACACATACCATTTGAAATCATGAATTTTTTTATGTTTGATATTTATAAACTATATTCTATAATTATAATTTAGTTATATATAAACTATATTATATAATTTTTAATATAGTTATATATTAATAGAACTATATAAAAGAAAAAAATAACAAATATATATATATATAATAATCATTTAAATTAAAATATATATATAAATATTTAGAAGTACAAGTTCTAAAAAAAAAGGGAGAAGGTTCATAATTAAAAAAAAGAGATGGAAGTTTTTCATAGTAAGAGTTAAGGGGGTTACCTTTAAACCCTAAGACTAGCGACAAACTCAAAATAAAGTTCATCACTGAAGAAAGATAGAGTCTAATTTGAAGATGAACAAAGAAACTATGGATTTCATACATAACTCTACATTTTGGACCAGATGTCCATTTTGTGGAGCAGGAGATCAGTATTTATCGATTTTTTAAAAATGCACAAAACCTTGTCCCAAATGTCGAAGATTGTTTACTTTAGAAGAATATCAAGATAGCGCCCAGACACAAATTAAAAAATTAAAAGAAGAAATCGCAAAACTTCAAAAAAGAAATATAAAGATCTCCAAGATCAGTTTCATGAAAAATCAACAAAAAGCAACGAAGAAATTTGGCATCTAAGGAACCACAATGAGAAACTTCTTACACAAGTCAAAAAGTATAAAACTGAGGAGCGCAAGTTAAAACAAGAAAAAGAAAGTTTTGACAAAAAAGTCAACGAAAGTCTATTAAAGAAAGAAGACGAGAATTTATGCTTAATAAACCTTAACAAAAAATTATTCGAACAAATCAAGTGTTTAAAAAACGAGAAGCTTGAAGGCCAAAATTAAAGTTGACTCAGAAAATGAGAAATGCTTACGTCTCAAAAATCATAACCAAAATCTGCTCAAACAGATTAAAAAACTTAAGGATAATAGAAATCATTAACGAATAGGTTCGAAGAAATTGTCGCAAAAGAAGCATCAAAATAGCTAGATGTAGTAGTCCAAGTTAGGGAAAAAGAAACAAACATTGATCCCACTAGTCTCACAGTTTCGGAAAATCCAAACCCTATTGACGTACTCATAAGTTCACGTTCAAATGATGAACATTCCAAATGATGATTCAGTCACCAACTCAACAACAACAGTGTCTGAAGAAAATCAAGAATCAACCACTAACATGATAAGGGAAAGCCAAACCCAAGGAGTTATCTATTGACATCTGAATCACGAACAGACTTTCCAATCAAGCTACATACCAGTATCACTCAGAAAATAAACAACAAATTTATGTTCCTAGGAATACTGAAGTTTGCAAAATCCAATCATACGATAACTATTCACCACACATCTCCATAGATCAAAAGATTTTCCAGAAGATTAATCTAGGATGGTCTGATCCGTTCTCATTACGACAATTTTATATATCACTCCAAGGATCATATCAACTTGTATCGACAAAGATGACTATCCCGAAACGAGAAGATATTCGTAGCAGAAAAAGAGATCAAGTCCATTCATCAATAAGTTTTGAAGACAACTTTTTGAAGGGGAAAGCAATGTTATGAACATAATTTATGTAAAAATATATAATAAATAATAATCATAATAATATTTAAATAGATAATAATTAGTTAAACAAAGAAGCATGTCTCTACAAACATGCTTGTTCGTGAAAGGGTACTTACCTGCCTATATGTACAGGTCCCTCATTCTCATTTGTAATCATCCTACATCAATTTTTTATGCAATATACAATTTACAATTATTGTCCTACAATGGATGTCTTTGTCTACGACGTATTTTAAATATTTCCGTTGCATATACGACTTTTAGTCGTTGCAGTGAATGGATCTTTGGGAATTCCACTTAAAATTATAGGGGAGGGGATAACAGAATTGCTTTCCATTCAAAGACTCCAAATACCAATATGTTTGATAACAACAAATTCCCACGGCGATATAGATTGAAAATTAATATCCTAAACAATCCTTATTTGGGAACGGTGAAACCATATGTGAATTCATTTAATATCTATTTTTAACATTAGCTTCAAGAAAGAGAGATATATATATATATTATATATATATAAGATGAAGATTTAGCCCTCTTACCCATGTATGTACAAAGATAATCATGAGGGGATAACAGAATTTCTTTCCATTCAAAGACTCCAAATACCAATATGTTTGATAACAACAAATTCCCACAGCGATACAGATTGAAAATTCATATCCTAAACAATCCTTATTTGGGAACGTGAAATCATATGTGAATTCATTTAATATCTATTTTTAACATTAGCTTCAAGATATATATATATATAGAAGATGAAGATTTAGCCCTCTTACCCATGTATGTACAAAGATAATCATAGGAGAGATTTTTTCTCCCATCATGCAGATTTCCAGCCAACACCCTTATATGCCCCTCAAATCGTTGCCTCTCACTTATTACTGGTCAGCTCATTCATTTGATCAACATACTCATCAGATGAAGGTGGATCATGTTGAGAAATCAAGGGGATGTAGATTAGGGTTGATTCCTCTTACTTGATAATCACTTGTGAGATTATGTTGACCTTTTATTACTTTATTATATCTTCTTCATCAAGCAATTACCAAAACATAACATATATGAAAATCACAAGAACAAAAGGAACATAAGATAGGCTCCAAGCCAGGGAAAAACCCCTCCAAGGGGAAAACCCAGAAAATTTATTTTCTTCTTATTGAATCAAATCAAAGTGAGACATTCAAGACCCAAAAGACCTTGACCAAGACCTCCTCAAACACCAAGTCATCCCTCCAATGAAAGCTTCTTCAAACAAGTCAACATCCACAAAGTCAACTCTAGTCAATCTTCACCAAAGCTTGCCCAGTTCACAATTTCGGCCCTACAGTTCATATAATTGCCCTAGAAACTCGCACGTGTTAGCAAAAATAGTCAGAAATCAGAGAATCTTCTTCTTCCTTGGGTTTATCTCTCTTCCTTAGCCTTCACACTTCTTTTATGTCTCTCTTGCTTGGAGATCAAACTTGTGAGTGAGTGTGTCCAAATGAGGTCCAAGTCTCTTCCTTTTATAGCCTTTCACGTGGTCGAATTAGGCCTCTCCTAGGCCGACTTCTTATGGAAGGGTCGACTTGATCTTGGGGATCACATAGACTTTTCTAGAATCAAAAATAATAATTTATTTTGATTACAAATTGTCTGAAAGGGAATTTGACTCATGACAAAATTTCTTATTGAGTTAAGAAACCCTAGAAGCATGACAAACATGCTTGTCTAGAAAAATAATGATAATAATAAATTTTATTTTTCTTCTTTTGCAAAATATACATTGATACAAGTACAAATATAATTATGAAGACTGAATCTAGTTACATTTCTAACACTCCCTCTTAACTAGGGAGGTATTCATAATTTCACAATAGGATACATGAATTCTCAAATTGAAATTTCTCATAAGAAGACTCAGATTGTTAAGCCATCTTATAAGCATCATAACCAGCGTTGTCAATTTCAAAAACAATCAGTCTTTGACAAGCTCTAACTCTCCATTACATTAGAGAACAATGCTAGGAGGCATACATTTGGACACTATCATCTCATGGCACATACCCCATCTAAATGTTCACCAGGTATGTTCTGCCAGGACTATTCTTCTCTTGGATTGCCAACCCTCAAATAATATCGATCCTCTTCGACTACTCTTATCTTGGATGCCCTACCACATCCTCAAAGAGAATCGGTCCATGAGACTACTTCTATCTTGGATTCCCAATCCTCAAGAAGTATCAGTCAAAAAAGCTTATCCAATCCTCCATTCTCCCTCCTAGTGCCATACACTAGATGTACAACGGTTAATCCTGGCCTAGTGCATGACACCTATGGAGAATATAGTGTCCCATATCACTCCCTCTAAAGTACTCAAGCTTCTTATTCGGAAAAGACTTCGTCAAAATATATCTTGTTCATCAGTGGAGATATAATGTAGCTTCACAACCCCATCCTGCACCAAGCTTTGAATATAATGATACCTATTGTTAATATGCTTCGTCCTAGCATGAAAAATTGGGTCTTCAGTCAATCTTATGCTACTTTGGTTATCACAACATATGATGGCAAGGTCCAATGGTCCTTCAAATAAATCTGATAGCAGCATTCTCAACCAAACAGCTTCTCTTCCAACTTCACATGCCGCAATATATTTTTCTTCAACACTACTTAATGCTATTGAGTCTTCCTTCCTATTCATCCATGAGATCATAGATGATCCTAAGCTAAAGCATCTACTAGTAGTGCTTCTTCCATCTGTTTCACTGCCACCCCAATCAGAATTTGTATAACCTACTAGTTGTATTTCCTTACCAGCGTATCTCAGGCAATGATGTATCGTTCCACGAAGATATATCAAAATATGTTTAGCTGCTATCAAATGATCATGCTTTGGCTGTTGGAAATACTGAGAGGGGGGTGAATCAATATTTCTTTTCAATTGTTATTTTTACTAGTTAGAGCACTTATAATTAGAAAGCCAGCTTTTTTGTTTTTGCTTCTTGAAGGATGTTGTTGCATGGAGAGGACTTGACTTTGCTTGGAGGTGTCTTCTTTGACTCTAATACATAAGTATACCTATAGTAACATGCCCTTAAGGTCTTTGTTAAATTGGCAACTAGGGCCAAACTCCATGTGGGTCAGCTTATTTATGGCAGCTAATATTTTTATTGGATCCCTCTCATCGAGAGGTGTAGGATCGATCTAAAGATCATCCGATTCTGATAAGTATTTATGGATATGAATTTATTTTGTTTGTATAATTATTATCAAGCCGACCAGCACTTGTGTAGGCTCTATAAGCCCAAACGTCGTGTCTATTCATCATCTACACGTTAGTATAAATAGATAAGGATTTGATGTCATTTAGAGACACATTCATGAGTAGTCTCCTCCTCTCCACGTCTGGGTTTTTGGTGAAGGAAAGAGACACCATGAGTGATACGCTGGCCTTGTTTGATGATGCCCTAATCTGCTAACCTAAATCGCAGTCACAGGTGGAAGATGAGCCGCAGTAGCCGCAGGAGCCGCAGTAGCCGCAGGAGCCGCAGTGACTGCAGTAACCGCAGGTCCAGAGATGCCCTAAATCCGCAGTTAAGGGTGACCCTTATTCGCTGTTCTGAGGCCCTTATACGCTGCCATAAAGGAGACCTCGTATTACTAAAAGACAGTAGATCAGGACCTCGGATGGAATGGTATCTTCGTATGGGTAAAAAGAGGTATAATCTCGGCTTCACAGTGAAGTGTATTCGGTCTCCTAGCAGCCTCAGCATATATGCATGCATGTATTTCGGTGCTCTCACAACAGTGCATTATCTGGGCACTTATTCCATATGCAGTCACAGTTTAGGCATCATTATGAGGATACCCTCAGCCTTCTCACATACTGTGATATATCTATAGCAGCCTTGACACAATATATATAGCAGTAGTTAGGATTATATGAAGATGACCTAACTGCAGTTTGTGAGACCCTAATCAGAAGGTTGAACCTGGTATTACAGCATGAAGAATCTTTGTTGATTTGCTGGAGGTGACAGCGTGTTCAATCAAGGCTGTTTGAGCATGTTAGTATTGTTCTTGAGCTTGACTTGAAGGGCAGAAGAAGCTGCTGAAAGGAGGAGCAAGAGACTGTTGCTTAAGGGCTGAAAGTGCCATGCTAAGAAGAATAGCAACCCCTCAGGCAGCAGACAGTTGGGTTGAGATCTAATGCTATTAGATGGTTGTATGATGTTGCTGTGAACATGTCATGGACATAAAGGGCAACATGATGATGAACAAAGTGATGGGCATACTAGTAATGGGCAGCATGGTGTTGTATGAGATCATGGGCAGCACAGTGATCATGAGCAGCATGATGATGCTGGGAGCAGCATGATGGTGCTGCACAGTAAGGTGCAGCAAATGGATGAGATGCAGTTGAAGCAGAATGTCTTCAACTGATCTCATCGTTATAGGAGATGATCTATGCTTAGATCTAGACAAGTCAAAGTGTTGACTTCTATTGTAAATGTACTCTCTCTCTCTCTCTGCTGAACTTTGAAGATAAAAAGATTTGATCAAAGGGTTTCCCCACACATTGTGGTGTTTGTCCCTGGCTCGCGCCATATCTTGTGTCCTCTTGTCTTGGCTTGTCTTCTGCGTTTTGTATTTATGTTCTATCTGCAGTTTATCGTAATGCTGATGTGATTGCTAACAGTGAAAATTTAAATAAATTGCTCAAGCATAGAACATACCTAAAATTAACATGGTATCAGAGCTGAGGTAAAGACAATGCCCAAGCAGGAGTGAAAGAGCAATCACCAAAGGCAGTTGGGACAAGACAGAAGGATCAATGGGTTCCTCATAATTCACCTAGGGTGAAGTCAAAGCAGAAAATGTTATCAGAATGGCGCAACAGAAGTTTCTGATGGCCCAACTAATGATCCCTTCATTGGGAAGTTCGGATCTAAGGGGGGAAGGAAAGGCAGATGCCTTGTTGAAATAAGTTCGGCCGTTATGCAAAGGAGTGTCCAAATGGCAGGGACACATCTCTTGATGAAGATAACAATCATTCTTGGGACATCTTCAATAATCAAAAGAATGACTGGTAATGCAGGTCATCAAGGAAGTGGTCGACTCCTCCATGAAAGCAAGAAACCCCTGAATCTCTTTTATGTACCTGATTGCAAGAAGAACCTGGTGTCCATCTCGGAAATGGAAGTCAAAGGTTACAGGATGGCACTTATTGATGGAAAGGTACGGGTTTGAAAATAAATCTTTCAAAGATGTTTTTGAGTTCAGGATTGTATCAAGCTGCAGGAAGTCCACTGGGGACCATGTCCGTTGACTCAGCACCGGAGGTCTGTGAGTCTGATGGTGACTTGGATGCTTGAATTCAAAAAGGAGCATGAAGGTACTTGTCTGAAATGTACCGAAGGAAAATATTATAAGGGGACCATTCCCCTCATGCAGCAGGTCCACAGGCTTGGAACAACCCGAGGAGTTTAAGACTCATGATCGGGAATCTCATGTATACAGGTGAAAGAAAGCCCTCTAAGGCTTGAAGCAAAACACCTCGGGCATAGTATGAGAGGATTGATAGCTGTCTAATGCAGCTGAGACTCACTAGGAGTGAAACCAATCCAAACCATTACTCAAAGGTTGTGGATGATAAACCTCTCATACCGACACCTATGTCTAACAGGTGCAGACTCTCTCATTTATAGGAGATAGAGGGAGTTGGATTCTGAATGTGGAAAGATAAGCTGCAAGCCTGTGACTACCTCTAGGATCTTAACTTTCAGAAGTTATATGGTAGTGATGTCGGACCTGATTTTGGAAATGCCTTTAAGTTTCATAAACTCATTCGCGTTGATGTTCTTGGAGAACCTCTGTCCAGACATCTGTGTTGCAGTTAACATGATGAGCTCATATTTGGTTGAGCCTCACTGGATTGGTGCCAAGAATCTTTTGAGATATCTTCAGGGCACAATCTCTCATGAATTGAGATACACTGTCGGAAATATGAAACCACAGGATTATTCAATGGGCAGGCAGTGTGGAAGATCACTAGAACACTTCTCAGTACTGTTTCTCTTTGGAATCTACCTCGATATCCTGGATGAGCAGGAAGCAGAAGTCGGTGACTCTGAGCACCACCAAGGCAGAATACATTGCTGCTAGTATGGCCTTCTGTGAGGCAGTTT
Source organism: Pinus taeda (assembly GCA_000404065.3). NCBI lineage: Eukaryota > Viridiplantae > Streptophyta > Pinopsida > Pinales > Pinaceae > Pinus > Pinus taeda. The sequence goes on from APFE030799119.1 coordinate 82,002, forward strand.
GGTTGCTGAAGCTCTTCAGTGAGCTGTTTGTACACATGATGAATACCACTGTGATTCTCTGCGACAACCAGAGGTGGGATTCGATTATTGAGGAATCCTGTATCCGTCGATTGCTCCAGCCGATAGACATCATCTGGGATATGGTAAGTTGATGATCAAGGAGGCTCCATCGAACTGTGATGATGTATAGGACAGAGCCCCGAGGAAAGATCAACTTTGTGATTTTCCTGGACGACTTGGAGTCATCGAGAGACCTTTGAAGAAGGGTCCTACATGTTGCATACATTGAGCTCTGGGAGCTCTGGGGGGCTTGCAGTTCTACTGGAGCAACATATGACCACAGGGTGACTCACCTTCCCCTGGTGGTGCGCACTGGAACAAGATGATTCGCTCTCTTGTGGGACAAGATGATTCACTCTCTTGTGGAACAGGATGATTCGCTCTCCTATGTAGCAGGATGATTAGTTC
>APFE030799119.1:84671-120583 GCA_000404065.3 Pinus taeda
TCTGCTGAACTTTGAAGATAAAAGAAGATTTGATCAAAGGGTTTCCCCACACATTGTGGGGTTTGTCCCTGGCTCGTGTCGTATCTTGTGTCCTCTTGTCTTGGCTTGTCTTCTGCATTTTATATTTATGTTCTATCTGCAGTTTATCATAATGTTGATGTGATTGCTAACTGTGAAAATAAAAATAAATTGCTCTAGCATAGAACATACCATAAATTAACAACTATCAACTCCCTCTTAATCCCAGATTCCCTACAAAATGCTATAATCTTGTTGGATGTATATTCTCCTCCATTATCAGATCTTAGTATCTTGATTCTTCTTTCTGTAAGGTTCTCCACTTCGGTTTTGAATTCTTGAAATTTAGTAAATACTTCATCCTTGGTTTTCGTTAAGTGAACCTAGGACTTTCTTGAGTGATCATCTATGAATGTGACATAATAAAGATGTCCTCCAAGTGATTTTGGAGCCATAGGGCCACACACATCAGAGTGAATGAGATCCAAGATTTTTTTTTTACTGTGAAGCACTGCTTCCAAATGGTCTCTTGGTATTTTTGCCCAATGCACATCCTTTGCAGACACCTTCATGATCCTCCTTTAGATTTGGTATTCCATCTACTATGGAATTTAGAGTTGGAAGTATCTTGAAATGTAAATGACGAAACCTTTGGTGCCAAAGTTGACATGGACTAATCTTAGTGTGGACTAGGGCATGGTTTACAGGAGATATTAATTTGTAGATCCTTCCTTCTCAGATGCCATTCGCTTTTGCTTGTTCTATGCTTGAGCCTTTTACCCATACAACTACTTTACCATCAATGAAGGCTACTCTATCTCCTTTATCTTCTAAGCTTGAAATAGAAAGTAGATTTTTGTGCAAACCTGGAACAAACATAATGTTGTTGAGGTGGATGTTGCTTCCATCTTCGAGCCTTATGGATGATTATCCAATGCCTTTCACTGGATAGCTTTTGTTGTCTCCATGTTCAACAGAGTATGCGGATTTTCCTTTTGACAAGGTTGTAATGTTCCTAATTAGGAAATTTAGTGATAAGCAAAGCAAGCAGACAAACCAACAATAAGAAATGAGAAACAATCACCATACACCCATGAAAACGCTGGGAATAGAGAACTTCTGAGCCGTTTTATTAAATTATCATGGAAAATACAACAATAAATGGAATGGTGCACTTGGGCTTGTCTCCATGGACAAGCGTGACAAAACCCAGGTGAGCAAATGATGATCTGAGGGCCGCCCAACTGTTGCTCCAAAATTGATCTATGCTGCCTAGAAACTGTACTGTTTGCTGGAAAGGAAGTGTTGGAATCACTGCTTCCCATGCTCAGAAAAGTATGAAATTTCAGCCTCACCAAAAACCCACCAAAAACCAGGAAGAGTTTGGCCTAATTCAGTCTCCTGAAATTCGACCTCCAAGAAGCCCGTCCTTTTGCTCAAGCTGGCAAACTCGGTCTGTCTGAATGATGCTAGGAAAGCTCTCCAAACTGCCCCAAATCACCGAGATGTGATCCCTTATGAATTTCCTCCCTTCCCTAATGTAATCCCGATGCTATGGCTCTCACCCTCAAGGCCCACGTGATGCCCAGTCTACCGCTCTGCGCAGTCCTTCAAGGCTGAGTTTTGAACTGCCCAATTGTTGCACTCACTTGCTCCAAAACTCCTCCCCAAGGCTGGTCACCTGTTACACTTCAACTCTCCAAGTACCTCCGGTCAAGTGTTGGCCCAACGAAGCTCTGATCACAACTGCGTGTTACCCTCTACGTTGGCCCAGAAACACACACTGCTGGTTTGTGGCTAAGTGTGCTGGCTATGAATCTTCCCCGATACTGCTCAAGGTGCTCTGTAAATGCCTTCCTAGGGTTGCACTCATAGTACCCCGAAGGTAAGGTTGAATCTCCTGCTTGAGAGATTCGTGGCTAAACAACCAGTTGACTTGGCTAAGAAGCTTGAGCAAATAGTCAAGTGATTTCGATGTGCAAATATGAATGAATGTCCAAGTGAGGAGCTCTTCCTCCTTATGACTTCGTGGGCCTCCCTTTTCCTCATGTGGGCCCCTCCAACAACCATACGATTTCCCTCCAAGGAAATTTGAATTGCCCAATGCGTTTTCCCACGTGGGTGGCCCCCACCTTCCACTAGCAAATTAATCCAACCTTCATTTCTCCTAAGTCCCTAAGTCAAAATTGCTTGGGTCCTTTACTTAACAAAATTTGTACAAAATTGGGGAGAGACAAAATCTTGTTACAAATTCATTTGGGAAGGGACATGATAGTCCTCCCCTCCCAAATGTTGCTTGCCCTCAAACGCCTAACTATAGTGCTGGGTGCTCCAGAATGTGCTCACCCTCCCAGGTGGCATCCTCATCCGGTAGGTTTCTCCAATGCACCAAAAACTCCCTAATGGTCTTGCTCCTCAACTTCCTCTCTCGCCTCTTCGAAATGGCCTCAGGCTCCAAAAATAGATGGCCCTCATCATCCAGTGGGGGTAACTCCACTGTTGCTATCACCTGTTGTCCCAACACCTTTTTAAGGCATGACATGGAATATGTTGTGAATCCTGCTCCTCGGAGGAACCTCCAGCACGTAGGCCACCTCCCCAACTCGCCTGACTACTCTATATGGCCCATAAAAACGGGGCTATAGCTTCTCGGTCCCCTTCTGCTTCAACGTGAACTGCCTATATGGCTGTAACTGGAGGTACACCAAATTCCCCTCCTCGAAATGCCTCTTTGTTCGATGCCTAGTTGCATACATCTTCTACTGGCTCTGCACTGTCACTAAGTTATCCTTGTGAGCCTTGAGGATTTCTTGGCTCTCTTGGATCTAATTTGTCTCCAAAAAACAACATCAGCAAAAGATAATGCATCGTAACCATACAAGGCATGGAAAGGAGTCATACCAATGGACATGTAATAGGTGGTGTTGTAGCAATACTTGTCCACGTGCAGCCACCGAATCGAAGCCCTCTGCTACTCAGTCATGTAATTCCTCAGGTACCCCTCTAGCTACTGATTAAATTGCTCGGTCTGGCCATCTGTCTGGGGGTGGTAGCTCGAGCTAGGGGTGAGCTCAGTACCAACCAACCTGAAGAGCTCCTGCTAGAAGCCTCCCATGAACCTCCTATCCCTGTCACTCACTATGTTCTTGGGAGCCCGTGTAACTGGAAGACCTCCCTGAAGAAAAACTCTAGAACCTGTGGAGCCAAATATTTGGTAGGGATGGCGAAAAAGTGGGCATACTTGGTCAACCGATCAACTACTACATAGATGCAATCCTTGCCTTGCACTATGGGGAGCCCCGCGATGAAGTCCATGAAGATACTCTCCCATTTCCCCTCGAGGATGGGGAGGGATGTAATAATCCTGCAAGATGAATCAACTCCCCTTTGTTCCTTTGACAAGCCTCACACTCCTATATGTGCCTCAACACGTCCCCATTGAGGCCCTTCCACATAAAATGCTCTCTGACTGCTATGTATGTTTTCCTGAACCCCTGATGCCCTGACAATGGCGAGTCATGTGCTGCCTGGAGCACTCTCTCCCTCAATTGCGAGTTGGGAACTGGAAATATGTGCCCCTTGTAGTAGATGACCTCATCCATCACCCGGTAACACCCATCTGCCTGGGTACCCTCCATAATCTCGCATGCCCTTCTGTGCTTAGAATACTCAACCAATAACTGGGCCTTCCAGTCATGGCAAATGCTCATGAGTGATAGGCCTGCAGGTCTCCTGGATAGGGCATCAACCACCACATTGTGTTTCCCCCACACTTACTCTATGTCGAAATCGTAAGCCTGCACCTTGTTGACCCATCTATGCTGTCTATCATTAAGGCCGTGTTGCCCCATGAAGTGACGAAGATTGTTGTGATCATTCTTCACCCGGAACTAATTACCCACCAAATACTGGCAGAACTTGGCCAAGGCATGCATAATGGCCAGCATCTCCTTGTCATATATAGCATATATGACCTCTCATGGGGTAAGAGCTTCCGACTCTCAAAAGAGTGCGATGCCCATCTTGAGATAGTATTGCTCCAACTCACTCCCCGGATGCATCACACTCCACGGTGAAGGGCTGAGAGAAGTCTTGAAGTGCCAAAATTGGACAATTTCTCATCACCTCCTTAAGGCGGTCAAAAGATGTCTGTGCCCCATCTGTCCATGCGAAAGCCGCTCTCTTTGTCAAATCCGTGAGGGGAGCTGCCAACTGCGAAAATCCCTTGACGAGCTTCCGGTAATATCTGCAGATGCCCAAGTAGCCCCTCAGCGCTGTCACAACTCTGGGTACTGGCCAATCACGGATAGCTTGTATCTTCTCCTCATGGACCTTCACCCCATCTGCGTCAATAATATGCCCCAAGTAGAGCATCTTGGTCAGGCCAAACTCACACTTGGACAACTTGGCATAGAACTGTTGTTCCTCCAAAATACGTAGCACCTCCTCCAACTGCTGGAGATGCTCCTCCCTAGTCCCGCTGTATATCAAGATGTCATCGAAGAAAACCAATCCAAACCTCCTCAACTGCCTTCGGAACACATGGTTCATACACGACTGAAAGGTAGCCGGGGCATTGCTCAACCCAAATGGCATGACTAGGAATGCAAAGTGCCCATAATGGCATCAGAAAGCTGTCTTGGGGATGTTATGATCGCTCACTCTGATTTGATGGTACTGGGAACGTACATCTATCTTAGAGAAGTACTTGGCTCCTCTATGCTCATCCGTCAACTCATCGATGCGGGGTATGGGGACCGGTTCTTCAATTTCTTCCTGTTGAGGGCCCGATAGTCAATGCAAATGCGTGAGGTTCCATCCTTCTTCACCAACACCATTGAAGAAGCAAAGGGACTGGAACTTGGCCTGATGTGGCCCATTGCCAACAATTCCTTGATGGCTTGCTCAATCTCATCCTCATCGCCTGCACACCAAGCTCCAACTCGATGGTGTGCTCAAATCCCTTATCTGGTGGCTGCCTTGGTGGGATATCTCCAAATACCACTGAGTACCTGTGCAACAATGTGTATATGTTTGGAGGTGGTGGTTGGGCCTGCCCTCCAACCTCTGAAATCCTCAGCTCCACTGCCCATGCTATGTCTCCATGTCGTAGATATGCTTCCATCCTATGCGTTGGGACTGTCTATGGTGAGTGTGAATGCATGCCTCTAAGGACCACCGATTTGCTATTCGGGCCGATGAACTCCATTTCCAGTTTCTTCCAATCAGTTGTAACTCGCCCAAGGGAGTACAACCATTGGACACCCATCACCACGTTGGTGTCTGGCACATCGACCACAAAGAAATGGTTCGTCATAGAGTAGTTCCCCGTGGCTATTGTCAAAGTGGGCACATACCGAGTGCACTGCATGGTACGGTCACCTAGCACCAAGACTGAAAAGCCCTCAACTTGGTTGTGATGAGGCCCCTCCTCTAAACTAACTGGGCATCTATGAAGTTGTGGGTAGCCCCACTGTCAACTAAGACTGACACCCGCTGCCCCTGTATTGTGCCTCTGATCCTCAATGTTAGAAATTTGGGGACCCCGCAATAAAGAAGAAAGGACTCCCCGGATGGAGCAAAGGATGCCCCCCGTGTGGAGGTGGCGGTGGTGGTCCCCTCTCTGCTAGACTTTCACTGTCTCCCATTCCACAGTCTTGCTCCATCTCATCCTCCTGGTCACTATATGAGAAGATCTCAATGTAATGTGCTTTGCCAACAGTGCACTGATGGCCTGGTGCCCAGGGCTCTCGACAAGTAAAGCACAACTTCCTCCCCCTGAGGTCCTTCCGTGTCTCATCATCCAGCTGCCCTCGTCCATGGGTGGTTCTCTGAGGTGGGGGTCTAGTTATTGATTTGGGGTAGCGTTGAATGTGCTCTAGCCACGAAATTTGGTGGAGAGGTTGGGGCACATGAGATTTCCAATACCCAGAAAGGGTTTGGGCAGATTCTAAACAGATCAGGAGATATTTGCTGACATAGATTGTCATTGATGTCAATATGGCAATATTCGAGGAGCCAAGAGGAGCAGACAGAGCCATCAGAGGAGCAAACAAAGCTATCGCAGGAGCAAAGGGCAGACAGAGCCATTAGAGGAAGCAAACAGAGCTATCAGAGCAATGAATGCTGAAGAATACACTATCAGGAGCTATTGGGAGCAATATAGTGTATATGCATGCAAATACACTATCAGAGGCGCAAACACATATATATAGGCCAAATACACTATCGGAGGCGCAAACACATATATATGGGCTATATACACTATCGGAGGCAGAAAAACCTATATATATGTATTTACACTATTGGAGGTGGAAGACTTAGTTATATTGGAATACACTATCGCAGCGGAGAAAGATATATATATCGACGATATGATAATCGACGGTTTGTTTATGTTCCATCACCCCAAACCCCCGACAACAACATATATGTCCGGACTCGACAAAACACATAAGTTCGGGTGCATAAACAGTGAAGTCCGCCAAAGTGTTTCGAAGCATGTTTTTAGTGTATTTCAGCTTTTTGGGCTCTAAGCCTTGGCGCGTTAAAACATGCAAATTTGCATTATATATATAAATATCATATAACTGCAATACATGCGGACCTGCTGAAACAATGAAATATGATTTAATATCATATCGCATCTGCCCTATCGGTAATCACATATCGCAATACACAAAGGGCTGTCCTCTTGCAAGCGCTGATTGCGATGAATATTGCGGACCCAATGCAACATTACAATTTGGTCTATTGTTATGTCGCATCCGACATATTGCAAGTGCTTAAGGCCTTGCACCTCTGAAAGCGCCGATTGTGATATACACTGCGGATCTGATAAAGTTATAAATGCGGGCGTAATAAATTTGATGTCCGCCTTTTATCATTTTTTTGTATATTCAGTGTATTACATTTGCGAACATAAAAAGGTGGGCCCACATTACCTAAGCATCCGACCCTCCATCGCTGATCATCCCTTTGTAGATCCAACGGTCTACATATATTTCAGGTGGACATATAGCTCGAGGAATACCCGCTCGAAAAAGCGGTATCCTCTTCCTTCGCGCTGCTACGTGTCGCCTGCCAAGTGGAATCAGAAGCCATCCGCTGAATACCAGTTCTTGCTTATGCCCCTTCCAAAATACCACTTGTGGTATAAGAATAATTATATTGCGCGGGGTTTTTAAGCCAAAAGGCTTATGATAACAATTCCGATAGTTCAGGAGGCCTGAACGAAAGCCGATTGTGATTGCGATTGGGATGTGGCATGTGGGTCCATCCTGATTGGTACAGTCTCTCCGTTAAACAATAAAGTCCCATGTATGCCTATTATCATTAAAAGAAAAAGGGGCTTTGTTACAGTTTTAACACGTAGCAGTGAGCACGAAGAGGCAGAGGAAGCAACAGCGACTGAAAAGCCAGGAAGCCGAAGGGTAAGCTAGCGTAGAGGAAACCGAAAAGCCCAAGCAATGAAGAAGAGGGAAGCCAAAGGACAAGCCAGCGTAGAGGACGCTGAAGCGAGCATTGAAGAAGCAGAAGAGCTAGTGGTAAGCGAAAATGAACAGTCAGAGGCATCAAGAATACAAAAACAGGAAAAAACAAGGAAGTGGGTGTGAAATAATCAGAGTGAGAGGAAGCCGAAGTTCAGGCAGAGGCAGTGGAGGTAGGAGAGTTAGGAGAACAAGAGTGAAACAGAAGCTCAGCAGGTTTGGGAGCAGAGAACAACAACAAAACAGTTTAAACCAGGTTAGGGTTGGAGCCCACGGGGTTGGAGCCTCAGAACTAAAAGGATTGGAATCCTTGGGAGTTGGTGCTCCTAAGTGCAAAACTATTGCCTTAGCAAAACCGAGTTGGTGCTTTAGAGGTTGAAGCCTCACAAAAGTCCATGTTGGTGCTTGGCAACTGATTGCAACTATTTATATATTGTATCTATTTCATTGCACTATTTGTCTAAATAAAAGCATTTATTCCAACTATCTATTTCTGTGTTCCATATATACTTGTTTTGGTGGTAAAAAGAAAAATTAAAAAGAAATACTGATTCACCCCCCTCTTAGTATTTCCAACAATTGGTATTAGAGCGGGCTTCTTCATATTAGCCTAATAGCTTGAAGAAGGATTCATAGTCATGCTGAGAAATCACGAAGCGTCAGGAAAACCTCCTCTGTTTGACGACACTAACTTTGGTTTCTGGGAAAAGAGAATGACCTACTACTTAATGTCCCTTGGACTTGAAGTCTGGCATTTCGTTCTAAATGAGTACCAAATTCCTACCACTCTTCCAACAGATCAAGACGAGAGGAAAACCTACATTGCAAATGCAAAAGCCTTGATCTCCGTCATTAGTGGAATCACTGATTCCGAGTTTACAAAAGTAATGAATTGTAACTTTGCCAAAGAAATATGGGATAAGCTAGTTGGCTTATACGATGGAGACTGAAAAGTCAAGAAGGCAAAGCTTCAAACTCATAGAAGGCAATTTGAAAGTTTGAAGAATGAAGATGAAGAAGATATTGCAGCATACCTCCTCCGAGTAGCTGAAGTGGTCAACTCCCTTAAAGGATTGGACGAAAAGATTGAAGAAAGTACCATTGTCAAAAGGTCTTAAGATCTCTTCTAGACAGATTTGACTCCAAAATAAGTGCCATAGAAGAAGCAAAGGATCTAGATGCTCTCAAGATGGATGAACTCCATGGAATCCTCACTGCCTATGAGATGAGAAAAGGTGGCCCAAGCTCCAAAGATGCAACATTCAAGGCCTCAAAATCAAAGAAAGGGAAAGAAAGGAATGACTGTATTGATGACTCCAATGTGGAATCCAAATTGGTTCAATTTGTACGAAAGCTGAAGAAAGGATCTAAGCTAAAAGGTAAGTACCCTCTTATCTGTTTCAAATGTGGAAAAATAGGTCATTATGCTGCAAAATGTCCTCATAAACATGATAGTGATGATGAAGGAAATTCTAAAAGAAGGGTATACAAAAAGAAAGGGATCAATAAAAAGAACTTCTTCTCGAAGCAAGATGAGTCTGATGAGGATGAATTTGTATTCATCAAAAAGAAATTAGATGAGGAAAGTGACCGTGATGAAAGGCAAGAAACATTATTCATGGCATTCACAAATGATGACAACTCGGGACTACAAGGAGATGTAGATGAACTGTTAATAAGTGCCATTGAAGAAAATGAGAAATTACGGAATAAAATCATTTCTCTCAAGGTAGAAAATGAGGAAACAAGAAGAAGAGAAGATCTCTTGGAAACAAAACTAAAAGAAAAAGAAGAGACTTGCGAAGAACGTGAAGCCGAAATAGTATCTTTGGGGAAGCAATTGGAGCAAGTTAAAACGGGTTGGAAAAACTCTCAAATACTTGAGACTATCCTGAAAAAGTCAAAAACCTCAACATGACAAGTCTAGAATAGGTTTTAAAGGAGAATCATCAAGCACTAAGAATAGTGCGAAAAGCTATGCTGTTGCACTTTCCAGCAACCCAAAAGAAGAAAAAGTATGTCATCAAAGGCGCATCCCAGATCCAAAGAATGAAGAGTGAATAACTCCAAAGAAGAATGTGGATTCGAATCATGGATACTACAACAAATACAAGCCAGTGTTCCATCAAAGGCTCATCTCAAATCCAAAGAATGAAGTGGGAGTAATTCCGAGGGAAATTGACTCAAACCGTGGCTACTACAATAGGTACAAAACTATCTTTCTTGGACATTGTTTTCATTGTAAAAACTTTGGTCATTGAGCCAGACATTGCATGGCTCGCAAGAGTGAAACACCAAAGCTAAAGTATCAAATAATCAAACCATATGGCTCGAAAAGGCAGGGACAAATCAAAACCTTCAATTCGTTTGATCCCTTGACCAAATTTGATCTGATTTGCTCATTATGCTACAATAATGGACACTTTGAACAAAACTGCCCACTCAGAAGAGGAAAAGCAAGTAGTGAGAATCCCAACATGGATAAATGTGGCCTGGCTCTATATGCTCAAAATAATGAAAATCATTGGTTTGTGGACAGTGGGTGCTCTAGACACATGACAGGGTACAAAAGGAAGTTTGTCTCATTGAGCAAAAAGGAAGGAAATGTGTCCTTTGGAAGTGGATCTGCCAGAATTGCGGGAAAAGGAACTGTTACTCTTATCAATGGAAAAGGAAAAGCTCAAGATGCTCTGCTAGTAGACGGGCTCAAACACAACCTCCTGAGTGTCAGCCAAATCTGTGATCAAGGACATAATGTTGTCTTTAGCACCAAAGACTGTGAAATAAGGAACCCTTCCTCAGAGGAACTTGTGGCAAAAGGGGTTAGAACACCAGACAACATTTACATTCTGGACAAGATTCAAGAAAATAAATGCTACTTGAGTCAGATAGATGAAAGTTGGTTGTGGCACAAGCGACTTGGACATACAAGCTTCGAAAATCTGATCAATATCAACAAGATTAAAGCTGTACGAGACATCCCAAGGCTATTCAAACCAAATCAAGGAGTATGTGGTCCATGTTAACATGGAAAACAAACCAGAACCAACCTCAAGACTAAGGAGCTCTCTACATCAAAGCCCTTGGAGATCATCCATGCTGATTTATGTGGAGCAACCAGAAATCAGGGACTCCAAGGAGAAAGGTACTTTGTTTTATTTGTTGATGACTATACTAGAATGATGTGGATATATTTTGTAAAATATAAATCTGAAACATTTGAGTGTTTTAAGAATCTAAAAGTACTTGTAGAAAATGAAAAGGACTCAAAAATTAAGTGCCTCAGAACAGATAGAGGGGGAGAATTCACATCAAAAGAATTTAATGAGTTCTGTAATATATATGGAATTAAAAGAGAATTCTTTGTTGCCAGAACACCCCAACAAAATGGGGTAGTTGAAAGAAGAAACCGAACAGTTCAAGAAATGGCAAGAACAATGTTATTAGCAACAGACTTGCAGCCAAAATTTTGGAGAGAAGCAGTCGGAACAACTGTCTATACCTTGAATCGAACTCAATTAAGACCAAATTGTGAAAAAACTCATGAATTATGGAAACGAAGACCTACTTCAGTAAAATACTTCAAGATCTTTGGAAGCAAGTGCTTCATAAAAATCAATGATGGCTCACTAGGAAAGTTTGATTCTCGGGTTGATGAAGGGATAGTCCTTGGATACTCTACACAGAGCAAAGCCTACAAGTGCTACAATTTTCGACTAAGGAAAATAGTGGAAAGCATTGATGTAGAAATTGATGAAGACCTTCTAGAAAAAGAAATTGAAGAATAGGAAGATTATCCTCTCATTGAAGAAGAAAGAAGAAATAGATTGGGAAGAAGAAGAAGAGGAAAAAGAACCACCTCATACCCCTTCAAAGATGAAGTTTCTCCAGAAATATCATCTAGAAGAACAGATTATTGGTAATAGAAATGAAGGGATGCAAACCCGAAGAAGGATGATAATTACAGCAAAGAGAAACGTTATTGCTCTTCTATCCACGATAGAACTAGAAACATTTGCACAAGCAAGGATCCTCATTGGGTAAAAGCCATGGAAGAAGAAATTTTCCAAATTGAGAAGAACGAGACATGGGAGCTGGTACCTCGTCCAAAGGACAAAAACATAATAGGAACCAAGTGGGTATTCAAAAATAAAATGAATGAAGATGGACAAGTTATCAGAAACAAGGCAAGGCCTGTCTGCAAAGGCTATTCACAAATTGAAGGAATTGACTTTGAAGAGACATTTGCACTAGTAGCTCGTATGGAAGCTATTAGGATGTTTTTGGCATTTTCTTGCTCAAAAGGATTCAAAATCTATCAAATGGACGTAAAATTAGCATTTCTGAATGGGAAACACAAGGAAGAAGTCTACATGGAGCAACCAGAAGGGTTTGATCTAACTGAATGAAAAGACTTAGCCTGTAAGCTGAAAAAGGCATTATATGGGTTGAAACAAGCTCCCAGAGTTTGGTATGCAAGATTGGATCACTATCTACAACAACAAGGCTTCAAGAAGGGAGTGGCAGGAAGTAATATCTACATAAAGACGGATGAAGGTAAGTTACTAGTCACACTTGTTTATGTTGATGATCTGATTTTTGCTAGCAATAGTGATGAAATGAGCCATGAATTTTCTTAAAACATGTCGAGAATTTGAGATGTCAATGATAGGAGAGTTATCGCACTTCCTTGGACTACAAGTATCTCAAACCAGCGCAGGGTTGTTTATATCTCAAGCCAAGTATCTTAAAGACATGCTTAAAAGATATGGAATGGAAGACTGTGTACCCATGAGCACACCTATGACCACAAATTGCAAATTGAGCAAAAATGATGACTCCCCTCCAGCAGATGCAACTCATTACAGGTCAATAATTGGAGCCCTTCTGTACTTAACTGCTACAGGACTCGACATAATGCAGGAAGTAGGAATGGTGGGAAGATTTCAATCTGCTCCTAAGCAATCCCATTTGTTAGCTGTAAAAAGAATTCTCAGATATCTGAAAGGAACTCCTACTTTCGGTCTTTGGTACCCTAAGAGCTCAACACTGACTGTAATTGCATACACTGATGTTGATTGGGCCGGAAGTGTAGATGATCGGAAAAGTACTAGTGGAAATGCATTCTTCCTGGGAGACTGTTTAGTATCTTGGCTTAGCAAAAAATAGACATCCATATCATTATCCATAGCCGAAGCCGAGTATATAGCTGCAGCAGACTATTGTACTCAAATACTATGGATGAAGCAAGCTCTAAAAGATGTCAACATAGGTGCAGATCAACCAATTACCATCTATTGTGATAACACAAGTGCTATAAGTCTCAGCAAAAATCCAGTGATGCACTCAAAGACAAAACATATACCAATCAAGTATCATTTCCTTTGTGAACAAGTAGCTAAACAAAACATCATCTTGGAATATATCAATACTAAGGAGCAGATAGCTGATATTTTCACAAAACCTCTTCCTTGAGAAGCATTTGAACATCTTCATCAAAAGATGGGGGTTATTTCTTTAGCATCTCTCAAGTTCATTCATAAAGATGTTGCAGCACAGGGGGAGCAGTTCGACAGGGGGAGTTCGTATGCATTCCTTTGCCATTGATGTCAAAGGGGGAGAGAAGAAGAATATTGCCATCAATAACAAAGGGGGCGATTGTTGACATAGATTGTCATTGATGTCAATATGGTAATATTCGAGGAGCCAAGAGGAGCAGATAGAGCCATCAGAGGAGCAAACAGAGCTATTAGAGTAGCAAAGAGCAAACAGAGCTATCAGAGGAAGCAAACAGAGCTATCAGAGCAATGAATGCCAAAGAATACACTATCGGGAGCTATCGAGAGCAATATAGTGTATATGCATGCAAATACACTATCGGAGGCGCAAACACATATATATAGGCCAAATACACTATTGGAGGCGCAAACACATATATATAGGCCAAATACACTATCGGAGGCGCAAACACATATATAGGCTATATACACTATTGGAGGCAGAAAAACTTATATATATGCATTTACACTATTGGAGGCAGAAGACTTAGTTATATTGGAATACACTATCGGAGCGGAGAAAGATATATATCGGCGATATGATAATCGGCAGTTCGGTTATGTGCCATCACCCAGAACCCCCGACAAAGACATATATGTGTGACTCGACGGAACACATAAGTTCGGGTGCATAAACAGTGAAGTCCGCCAAAGTGTTTTGAAGCATGTTTTTAGTGTATTTCAGCTTTTCGGGCTCTAAGCCTTGGCGCATTAAAACATGCAAATTTGCATTATATATATAAATATTGTATAACTGCGATACATGCGGACTTGCTGAAACAATGAAATATGATTTAATATCATATCACATCCGCCCTATCAGTAATCGCATATCACAATACACGAAGGGCTGTCCTCTTGCAAGCTGCCGATTGCGATGAATGTTGCAGACCTGTGCAACATTACAGTTTGGTCTATTGTTATGTCGCATCCGACATATCGCAAGTGCTTAAGGTCTTGCACCTCTGAAAGCGCCAATTGCGATATACACTGTGGACTTGATAAATTTATAAATGCGGGTGTAATAAATTTGAAGTATGCCCTTTATCGTTTTTTCGTATATTCCAGTGTATTACATTTGTGAACATAAAAAGGCGGGTCCGCATTACCTGAGCATCCGACCCTCCATCGTTGATCATCCCTTTATAGATCCAATGGCCTACATATATTTCGGGTGGACATATAGCTCGAGGAATACCCACCCGAAAAAGCGGTATCCTCTTCCTTCTCGCTGCTACATGTCGCCTGCCGAGTGGAATTGGAAGCCATCCATTGAATACCAGTTTCTGCTTATGCCCCTTCCGAAATACCACTTGTGGCATAAGAATAATTGTATTGAGTGAGGTTTTTAGGCCAAAAGGCTTATGATAACAGTTCTGATAGTTCAGGAGGCCTAAACGAAATCCGATTGCGATTGTGATTGGGATGTGGCATGTGGGTCTGTCCTGATTGGTACAGTCTCTCCGTTAAACAATAAAGTCCTGTGTATGCCTATTATCATTAAAAGAAAAAGGGGCTCTGTTACTGTTTTAACACGCAACAGTGAGCATGAAAAGGGAGAGGAAGCGACAGCGACCGAAAAGTCAGGAAGCCAAAGGGTAAGCCAGTGCAGAGGAAACCGAAAAGCCCAAGCAATAAAGAAGAGGGAAGCCAAAGGACAAGCTAGCGTAGAGGAAGCTGAAGCGAGCGTTGAAGAAGCAAAAGAGCCAGTGGGAAGCGGAAACAAACAATCAGAGGCATCAAGAATACAAAAACAGGAAAAAACAAGGAAGTGGGTGCGAAATAATCAGAGTGAGAGGAAGCTGAAGTTCAGGCAGACGCAACAGAGGCAGGAGAGTCAGGAGAAGCAGGAGAACAGGAGTGAAGCAGAAGCTCAGCAGGTTTGGGAGCAGAGAACAACAACAAAACAATTTATACTAGGTTAAGGTTGGAGCCCACGGGGTTGGAGCCTCAGAACTAAAAGGATTGGAATCCTTGGGAGTTGGTGCTCCTAAGTGCAGAACTATTGCCTTAGCAAAACAAAGTTGGTGCTCTGGAGGTTGGAGCCTCACAAAAGTCCAAGTTGGTGCTTGGCAACTGATTGCAACTATTTATATATTGTATCTATTTCATTACTCTGTTTGTGCTAATAAAAGCATTTATTTCAGCTATTTATTTCTGTGTTCCATATATACTTGTTTTGGTGATAAAATGAAAAATTAAAAAAGAAACACTGATTCACCCCCCCTCTCAGTATTTCCAACAATATTAAAATAATTAATATTTTAATGGAGTCCCTAAGTCTAAACTTAGGGAATATAAAATATTAATGTGTATTAATATGAATCTGTGTTATAGTGGTCCAAAAGACATGGATCAAGTCAGATCTAATCTTAGTTGTTGATTAGGGACTTAATCTCGGCCGTTGAGATGTCAACAGGAAAAGTATAAGTGGAGGCTTGAGGGTCACTTGGAGAGCACACCAGATGATCAATCATTATATTCTCTAGAGCGGGGTTTGCTAAGAGAGGTAGAATCAGTGATTGGGAGAGCAACTGAGGGGCATTGAGTACAGAGAAACAGAGAAGTTAGAGATTGTGCCGGGAGAGCAGTGCAACAGCCAAGGAGGATGATGCAGAGCCAACAAGGGCTCGCGTAAAGGCAGCCAAGGAGGATGATGCAGAGCCAGCAAGGGCTCGCGCAAAGGCAGCCAAGTGTTGCGTAGAGCACCAGAGGGGTCAGCACAGCTGACGCAGAGGCTCCCGGAGCTGACGCAGGGCATCCTGGGGCTGACGCAGGACTAGCGTGAGACAGATAGGGGCTGACGCAGTCCAGATTGGGCAGACGCTGGGGTTGCAGGAGCAGTTTTATGCTGAGGAGATGGCAGAAGGGTTTTCCAGGGTTTCAGCGAGGAGATTTTCTCTCAAACTATGAGGTATAGCTGCTAAGGAAATTCTCTGTTGGGTAGGCCAGTTATGACAACCAGATTGTACTCTGATATTGCTTAATAAGAAAACTCTCAGATAGCTGCACCTGTTTTCGCACATTGGGTTTTTTTGGGGACATTGGTCCAAAACGAATGGTGTCATGTGGTGTGTTTGTTCTTGTTTCTTTTAATTGCTAATCTGTAATATGTTGAGCATGCGTTGGTGTTTATTTTTAGTATTTACTTTGTAAATAACTTGTTAAAGAAAAATAACAAGTAGGTAGGAATAAATAAGAAAAAGTGCATGAAGGGTTTCTAAGCTAAGTAGAGTTAGAAACTTCAACATGGTATTAGAGCTTGATTACAGATCATAGGAGGACTAAAAGATATCATTCGAGCGGAGCAATAGCAATAGAAAACAACTATCTCCAGGTGACAAAAGTTGTTTCTAGCAGCGCAGAAGACAAGGAAGTGTGATGCAGTTCCAACCAAAGCCACATAGAAGAAGCCGAGAATTGTGCAGAGCCTCAGAGAGGCCAGCGTTGCTGACGCAGAGGTCTAGAGGGCTGATGCAGGGCATCCTAGGGCTGATGCAGACCCATCCAGGGTGACACAGAGCCAACGTGGGGTAGAGAGGTGCTGACGCAGTTCATAGAGAGGCAGTTGTTGGGGTCTAGAAGGCTGTAGGAATATTGTATAGTGGAGCTGGTGAGGGACTGTAGTCAAAACAATACATGACAGAGCAGGGCCAGAGGAGTTGTTATCGAGGGTTTCTAGCCGAGGAACCCTGATCAGCAGTGCAGTTGCACAAGACGATCAATGTAGGGGGCATCTCGACAAGCGACAGGAGGATTTCTAGTAGGCAAATCAGGACTCAGAGGGAGTCCAAAAGAGAACTTCTAGACGGGAAGTAGAGACTCAGAGGAATCGAACAAAGAAATTCCATGAGGGAAGTAGAGGAGCATCATGGCACTACACAGGTAACAGACCAGGATAGACTGGACGGAGCATCGAACTTTGTAGTCTGGAAGGTCAAAATCTTATCTGTGCTTGACAGGAATCATGTCAAGAACTTCGCCTTGAAGACAATAGCTATCCTAGTCGACCTAAATGATAATGACAAGTATGAAGAGGCGATGTTGAGAGCCAAGTGCATTATTCTTGATGAGGTCAAGGATCATGTGGTACCACATATAGCTGAGAAGGAAACGACAGTTGAGATGTGGGAGGCTCTCAAGAACCTGTACCAGCATACTTTTGTGCAGAGAAGAATGTCGCTCAAGAACCAGGTGAGGTTGTATCAGATGAAGAAGGGTCAATCGATTGACACCTTCCTCGGAGGATTGAATGAGATCCGAGACCAGTTAACTGCTATGAGAGCGACACTGGATCAGGAGCTTATGGTGAGGACAACCCTGAATGCTGTCTCAAAAGATTGGGAAGTGTTTGTCCAGAGTATCCTGGGCAGAGGGACTCTCTTACCTTGGGACGAGATGTGGGCAACTCTTCGTCGGGAAGAGATCAGACGGAAGTCGAAAATAGGTAGCAGTAGCAAAGGGATCAAAGTTCAACAGGAGGAGGAGGATGTGGCCCTAGCATCTGAAGAAAAGCAGGACAAACGGAAGAAGAAAGATCTCTCCAGGATCAAGTGCTTCCACTGTGGGGAGATGGGTCATTATGCGACCCAGTGCCCAAGGAAGAAGAGTAAGGGAGAGTCTTTTGAGACTAAGGCAGCGCCAACACGAACAGAGAAGGAAGTTTTGACAGACGATGACTGTGCCATGAGTGCACACGTGCCACTTGAGCAGAAGTGGGGAGACATCGAGCTGTAGTCAGGCAGACTACAGGCGATGAGGTTCAGGATCCTTGAGGTACCCAACCTCTTGGCTTAGACCTTGCTACAGGAGCCTCAAAGAGGAGTAGCAGGACTGGTTGAGTGGGTAGAGATGGATGTAGATGGAGCGACAGTGAGAGCTATAGTGCAGGAGTCCCAAGACAACGCAGAGCTAGAAGGTTGCAGCAGTGCGAGAGGCACAGGAGTGTTGCACCAGTGCAGGAAGGCACAGAGAGGTGTGCAACGGTGCGAGATGCAAGGAGTTGTTGCGTCAACATAGAGGTCAGAGAGAGGGAGCACTTGTCAGCGGTAGAGGGAGCTTCAACATCAGTGGGTGTTTCTAACCCAACAGGGAGGTCAGTTGGGAGATCAGTTACTTCTCAATAACTGAGTTGCAGTGCAACAGTGGGCAACATGATGTAACATGATGAGAGGAGGTGCAGTGCAGATGCAGTGTTGGGAGAAAGGACCGGCAATAGCACAGAGGCAGAGGGAGTTGCAGTGCAGATGCAATGCTGGGAGGAAGGACCAGTAGCAACACAGATGCAGAGGGAGTTGTCGTACAAATGTAGCAATGGCAGTGGCAGAACCATGGGCAGTCCAGAGGATGGTGGGCAGGAAGGCCTAACATCAACACAGGTACCGATGCCGGATGATTAGAGTAATACTCAGTGAGGGGTATTGCTAGAGCACAGTCCTCGCTAATAGGGAGTGTTGATATGGGGTAGCATCGTATGTGCTCTAGCCACGAATTTTGGTGGAGAGGTTGGGGCACATGAGATCCCTAATACCCAGAAAGCGTTTGGGCAGATTCTAAACAGATCAAGAGATATCAAAATGATTAATATTTTAATGGAGTCCCTAAGTTTAAACTTAGGGAAAATAAAATATTAATGTGTATTAATATGAATTTGTGTTAGAGTGGTCCAAAAGACATGGATCAAGCTAGATCTAATCTTAGCTGTTGATTAGGGACTTAATCTCGGCCATTGAGATGTCAACAGGAAAAGTATAAGCGGAGGCTTGAGGGTCACTTGGAGAGCACACCAGATGATTAGTCATTCTATTCTCTAGAGCGAGGTTTGCTAAGAGAGGTAGAATCAGTGATCGGGAGAGCAGCTGAGGGGCATTGAGTACAAAGAAACAGAGAGGGCAAAAATTGTGTCGGGAGAGTAGTGCAATAGCGAAGGAGGGTGACAGAGAGCCAACAAGGGCTCACGCAGGGCCACGCAGAGGCAGCCAAGTGCTGTGCAGAGCACCAAAGGGGCCAGCGCAGCTAACGCAGGGCCTCCTGGGGCTAATGCAGGCCTAGAAAGGTTGACGCAGGGCCAACGTGAGACAGAGAAGGGCTAACGCAGTCCAGATTGGGCAAACGCTGGGGTTGCAGGAGCAGTTTTGTGCTGTGGAGCTGCCGGAAGGGTTTTCCTGGGTTTCAGCTAGGAGATTTCTCTCAAACTGTGAGGTATAGATGCTAAGGAAATTCTTTGTTGGTTAGGCTAGTTCCGACACCCAGATTATACTCTGATATTGCTTAATAAGGAAACCCTCAGATAGCTGCACCGATTTTCCCACATTGGGTTTTTTCCGAGGACATTGGTCCAAAACTAATGGTGTCATTTGGTGTGTTTGTTCTTGTTTCTTTTAGTTGCTGATATGTAATATGTTGAGCATGCACTGGTGTTTATTTTCAATATTTACTTTGTAAATAACTTGTTAACGAAAAATAACAAGTAGGTAGGAATAAATCAGAAAAAGTGCATGAAGGGTTTCTAAGCTAAGTAGAGTTAGAAACTTCAACAATAGTGTCATTCCCCTTCTGGGGGTAGGGGCTACATGCAGGAAAGGGTGCTCGTGTCTTGGGGATGGCCCCCTTGTAAATCTTTGGCACACATAATTGCTTCCTGCAGCGTGGAGGGTTTGCGTGACTTCACCAGTCCACGTAGGGGCTTGAGTAAGCCCTCTGTGAAGGTGTATACCCTTCGAGCATTTGATAGGTCTGACACCATCACTAAAACTCTCAGGAACTCCGATATGTACTGTTCTCGGTTGCTTGTTTGTCAAAGTTGGGTTAGCTCCCTGAAGTGAGCCTCAGGACCCCTTTGGTCAAAGCGCTCCACCACCCTCCTGGTGAAATCCTCATATGAAGCCACACTAGCATGCCCCAGGGTGGCCAAGCCGTAAAACCACCTGTCGTGGGCTTCCATCTCCATGTGCAGCATGGCCATCTTGATGGCTTCCAGCTCTGTCATCCAGTTAAGCTAAAAATACATGTCCATCTTCTCAACCCAGGCCCGAGCAGTTCACTTGGTAGTGCCATCGTACATGGAGAAGTACATCCTCCCTATCATCCTTTGCAACTCATAGCTCTGCGTGCCTTGTCCTGCATAACCCTTGCTCTTCTCATTCTGCTTGAGCTTGCAGAAATCTTTGAAATAGAGTGCTTCCCTGAAGTTTGCACCCATGGACTGCCATTCTTTGAAGTCTTCTCCCATTTGGGAAGGGTCTTCGACCACTACTGGTTCAACCTATGCCAAAGGCACGAAAGAGGGCAGTGTGGCTCGAGTTGGCCGACTCGCTCATGGAGGTTGTGCTGCAGGTGAAGGATGATCGAATTGTTGAGAGGCCCTCGAAGTCCCCCCAAATAGGAATCCTCTCTGAGTGGTTCTCTCCTGGTTTTGCATTTTAATCTCTTCTAGCATTTCCTTCTGCCCCTTTGCTAGATCATTCAGAGCCTTCAAGAGGCTATCAAAAGCCATCTCCTCCCTGCTCTTGGGCTCTCCCATGTCTTCCTCTGCTGCTACTGCGTTTCCCCTATCCTCAGTGTCTAGAGTTATCTCCAACTCTCTTTCTCTTCTTCGGTACCTCTGCCTCCTATATGTAATATTTTGCTCGTCCCCTTCTCTGATAGGAGAAACTCCTAACGACTGAGCCAAGACCTAGGCTCTGATACCATTGTAATGTTCCTAATTAGGAAATTTAGTGATAAACAAAGCAAGCAAACAAACCAGCAATAAGAAATGAGAAATAATCATCATACACCCATGAAAACACTGGGAATAGAGAACTTCTGAGCCATTTTATTAAATCATCATGGGCAAATACATTAGTGAATGCAATGGTGCACCTGGGCTTGTCTCCAAGGACAAGCGTGACAAAACCCAGGTGAGCAAATGATGATCTGAGGGCTGCACAAATGCTGCTCCAAAACTGATCTACTTTGCCCAGAAATTGCGTTGTCTGCTGGAAAGGAAGTGCTGGAATGATTGGTTCGTGTGCTCAGAAAATTATGAAACTTCAGCTCCCTGATCCTCAACAAAAACCCACCAAAACCTAGGAAGGTTTTGGCCTAGTTCACACTCTTGAAATTCGACCTCCAGGGAGCTCGTCCTTCTGCTCAAGTTGGCAAACTTGGCCTGTCTAAATGATGCTGGGAAAGCTCTCCAAACTGCCCCAAATCACTGAGATGTGATCACTTATGAATTTCCTCCCTTCCCTGATGTAATCCTGGTGTTGTGGCTCTCATCCTCAAGGCTCACGTGATGGCCAGTCTGACCCTCTCTGTAGTCCTCTAAGCCTGAGTTCGAACTGCCCAATTGCTGCACTCACCTACTTCAAAGGTCCTCCCCAAGCTTCGTCTCTTGTTATCCTTCAACTCTCGAAGTACCTCCGGTCAAGTGTTGGCCCAACGAAGCTTTGATCAACACTGTGTTCTCCTCTCTGCTGGCCTAGAAATACACACTGTTGGTTTTTGGCTGAGTGTTCTTGCTATGAATCTTCCTCAGTACTCCTCAAGGTGCTCTGGAAATGGCTTCCGAGGGTGGCACTCGTAGTTCCTCGAAGGTAAGGTTGAATCTCACACTTGAGAGATTCGTTGACTCGGCTAAGCAGCTTGAGCAAACAATCAAGTGATTTCAATGTGCAAGTATGAATGAATGCCCAAGTGAGGAGCTCTTCCTCCTTATGACTTCGTGGGCCTCCCTTTTCCTCATGTGGGACCCTCCAACAACCAGACAATTTCCCTACAAGGCAATTCGAATTGACCAATGCGTTTTCCCATGTGGGCGCCCCCCACCTTCCACCAGCAAATTAATCCAGCCTTCATTTCTCCTAAGTCCCTAAGTCAAAATTGCTTGGGTCCTTTACTTAACAGAATTTGTACAAAATTGGGGAGAGACAAAAACCTGTTACAAATTCAATTGGGAAGGGACATGACAAAGGTCTTTAATTGGTGGGAGTGACCAGTCATGTGCCTTGATGCACTGCTATCAATCACCCAAATGTCTTCGTCTTTGAATGTCGTAGAGAGAGTCGAGAAGAGTCCCTCATCCCTTTCTTTGAGTGATACCTTCTTTGAAGAGAATATGAGACTCCATACTTCTTTGATACATTTCTTGAGATGGCTTGCATCCTTTTGATGACCTTCTTCATTATAGAGGAGATCTTCATGATGCCCTTAGAGAATCAAAGCTCTGATACTATGTTGAGAATTCAATAGGGCAATATATATGTTAATTCTCTTCTCTTGATAACTGTTTGTGTTACCTTTTTATTTATTAGCTTTGATCTTTCTTATTCCAATGTGCAATACATCAAAAAGTTGCCAAAATAGTAAGAACAATGACATAGTATATAGGCTACAAGCCAGGGCCAAAACCCCTCCTCTTGAGGGGAAAACCCATAAAATCTCTCCCTATCTTTCAAATCTTTCAATTGATGAATACCATGATCTAAACTCAGACAGATACCCTCCAAGATCAAGTCTTCCTCGACCTCTTGCTAAAATATCTTCAACCTCTCGGTAGATTTGAAATTCTGCGCCCTAGCAGTTGTAGCAATTGTTGTTGCTTCTCTAGGAGACTTCGATCTCTCTCTAACTTCCTTCCCCTTGACCTCACTTGCCTTGACTTGAGTCCTAGGGCTAGTAAGATGCCCTAAGATACCTTCGCTTGCCTTCCTTCTCTTCTGCTTCCAGAATTGAACTTCGGACTAGCCCAACGCATAAACCCCAACTTCACACTTCCAGAAGAATGGAGAGAGACCCAAACACTTCGACTTCTTCGTCCTTCTCTTCTTTGCACTTCCTTCTTCGACATTCTTCTTCTGCCTTCTTCGTAGAAGAGATGAGCGAATGAATGATCTAAATGGACGACGAGTTCCTCTTATATAAAGGCTCCTTTAAGGGTGGACGTGGCTCTTCATGTAGGCCGACTTGACAACTCATTAGGTCAACTTAATCTTGGAGGTATTTTGACACTTTCAAGACAAAATAATTTTTCTTTTACAATTTACAATGTGCCCATAGGGTCTTCCATATATGACAATGACTCTTATACGTAGGAGAAACCTAGAAGCACTCAATGGGTGCTTGACCTATAAAATAAAAGAACTTGAGCATGAAACAAATGCTCCAATAGTAATAATAATTTCTTTTTCATTTTATATATACAAGACTACATTTCATACTAATGAAGACCGAACCTAGTTACACATTTTTCAACAGTTCTAGGTATGATATGTGAGGTGATTTGACTAGATCTCCTACATGAAAGACACAACAATGGATTTGACACTCCAATGGGAGGCAATTCACTTTCTATGTAGAGCCCTAGGGCTATAAGCACATGACTGAGGATTTGAGTAATTTGTTGTGTGTTGGAATATCCAAAGGTCAAGGCCAAGAGAAAAGGTTTCCATTGGTATATGCCAGTAAGATCAAGGCTCATGAAACCTTCAAAAACCCCCCAAGTTGAAGCTAAATCCAAACTAGGGTTAACTTAGGGCTAGTATCTAGGGCAAAGAAATTTATGGACGAAATTGAAGTGAATGCTTGCCAAAAGGAGGGATTTTGTGGCAACTAGTATCCTCTTGGCATTTAGACTCGCCAACTCTGGAAATTTCTCTCCCCTAGGAATTCGCACCAAGCTATGGCTTGGCTTTTGGCCTTAAAGGGGCTTAAATAGGGCAAAGTAAAGGAGACAATTTACGGATAAAAGTTAAAGTGATCACCACCAAAAGAGGGCCAGTGCATTATTCTTGTGTGAGTGGAGTTTGTAATGTGATAGGTCAGCCAATAAGTTCTCAAGGAGGCCGAGATTTTGATGCCCAAGCAACCAAAATTTCAACATTTAATTATGCAATGGATAATGGATTTTTCATGGTAGGGCTACTAGGAGTTCAAAACTTCGACAATCCATTCACATGTTATATGAGTAATGCATGCAATAGATCATCTAGATAGCATTAAATATATCTTCAACAAATTAGGGCACGATTAGCATAGCCTAGAATCAACATTATTTGATACATTAGACGTGAAGAAAATAGATATTCAACAAGTAGATACACTTACAAAATAGCATGCAAAGATTCCATCCATTTGTTCAAAGAATAGCTCCAAATATAACCAAAATCAGCTCCAAATATCAAAGGGCGAAAATTTCTCTAGAGAGAGAGAGGACAAAATCTCCAAGTGTGATGATAAGATACAAGAATGAATGCATTGTCTATTTATATGAGGAGGTTGAGAAGATATTTTAGCCTAAAATCCCCTACAAATCATAAAATAATGTGTCTCTACAAGCTAGGTCACAAGCTGACCTAGTAGCTAATATGAAAACATAAAAATCCTCCACATGTGTGAGTCAAAATGGAGTAAAGTACTAATGTCATGCAAGCGTAGGACCTTTCTAGGGCTAGCGTTGAGGACAAATGGTGCCAAAACAAGTGTAGAAAGCTCTTTAAGATCAGTATCTAGGGGTTGGCCCCTAGATCTCTATCATAACTATCCTGTGGAACCCAATTTTGGTTTTGGGGCACAAAAATGTGTCTCATGGGTCTGTTGTTGGTGTGAATGCTTGATTTTTCTCCAACATTAAGGGCACTGAAGATGGTTCTAGCCCTCCCATGTCTCAGGATATGAGACAAACCTCATTTGGGCCTTGGATCAACTATCTGACACTGTAGTACTGCTAAGTCGACTTGGAGTATGTTGGTCGAGGTGCATCATCCCATAAATGGTATAGGGCAAAGTGTAGAAGCTCTGCGGGTGCTAAAGGTGTCCATGGATAAAGATGAGGCTTTACAACTGTTTGGAGTCCCATGGCTCTCAATATGCTCCTTTGGTGGACTTAGGCCCCAGCTAAGTTGCCCAACCCATTATAAAACCATGTGTTAATCACACATAATATTCAATGCTGGAACTTCACCATTAGGTACATATAATCTTTGTTGCATCTAAGTGGACCAAGCTTGACAGTAATGGGCAAATTAACATTTCTTATAAGGCTTCCCTTCGAAATTTGGGGCTTTAATCTTGTAATGGTGTTACCTCCCTAGGTAGGAGCAATGTTATTAGAACCAGACCGGAACCGACGAGTTCAAGACTGATTTTGTTCTGTTTGTCCCTTCTGAGGTCAGCATAAAAAAAAATTGTCTTTTTTTTGTTTTTTGATTTTTTCAATTGGTTGGTTTGCTTCTAATTCTTCCCTAGGCCAACCTAATATTCAAGGTTATGGTCCTCAATCTAATATTCAATCCTATGGTCCTATTATTGCTATGCATTTCATGGTTATGTTAAATTCTTAAAGTAAAAGTGACATTCTCCTTAATCTTTCATTTCCATCATTTTACTTAAGTTTTTAACATTACCATGAAATGACTTAGGATGTTTGAGAGTGGTTCCAACCTCATTGGATTTCATACGGAGAAAGTAGAATTTTAGATTTCACTCAAAATCTAGCAGACTTAACAAATTTTTAGGATATCAAGATTGCGGGGATTGCAACATTTCTATTGGATTTTGTCATGTACGAGGGTAAGGAGTTAGTATTTAATAAAGAGCACTAATCCCTCTATTTATTTTGATGTTAGTGGCAATGGTTGTCGAACTACTCTATCTTGACTCTGGTAGGATATTCCGACACACAGGAAATAATTAAGTACAATTTGGTCTAGTGTATAGTTAGGTAAAGTGTGTTTCTTTAGTATGTACTTTTTGTAACTTACAATCTGACGGTCACGATATGTTCTAGACTTGAAGTGATCCAACGGTTCGTTCTCTTCTCGGTACTACTGACACTTGATCTGTGGCTAAACACTTGATTGGTCTATGATCTCTATCTAAAGAGCATGGAGGGTCATTTGTTAGGTGATCGTTCATGAGAGAAGCTTATGTAAATTTTCTTTCTTTTATATCAATAAATTATTTGAAGTGGCCACGTTGGCTCAGGCCGTGGAATGTTTCCCTCTTTGAGGGTTATAACCACGTCAATAATACTGGTGTATTGATTTGTGATATGTTTGTGAACGGTGTCCTTTGATGTTCTATCTAAGGAACTTACCTTGTAAATTCCTACATGGTATCAAAGCATAGGTCACAAGTTTGATACACACTCGGCTCGCGTTTGGGGGGGGGATTGTTGGACATTGGATAAACCAATGCTTCCCTTGTGTTTCACGACATGGACTAACCGCCTCTTGTGGATCCTTATCTCTGGCGATGCGATAGTGGACTAAAACCTGCGGGTTTTGGTCTAATGGCAATCGTGATTCCCAACGACCTGAGCCAACGAGGTCACTTCAGGCAATTTATTAATGTAAATGTACCCATCACTAAAACAAAATCTTTACTTGACATGCTATGCTTTTTCGATCTTATTTTAATGCTTAGAGGGTTATAATGATGATAACGATCCCAATATAGGTAATGATTGCAAACTTTGATGCTACTCATTCTTCAAATGAAGAAGAGGAGGATGATCAGGATGACGATTCAGATGATGACATTGACAATTAGCACTTGTAGGTTGTAGTTGTAGTATTATAGACTATAGTATCATACTATCATGTTATTTTGGACTATAAAGACCTTTTAGAACCTGTTGCTTGATGTTTTTTGGTTTAGCGATGTTTTACACAAAGGGCTAATTTGGTTATATGCACTATTACTTGTTATATAAATGAGAACTTTTGCATATTTGTGTATAAATGGCTTGTATTCATATGGATGCACATGAATATATATGTTTTTCTTTAAAAAATGAATATTTTATGTCTTTTTGGTAAATTGGTTTTTTCTTGTTTTTTACTAGTTCCCGGTCCACAAGGTTGTTTGGTTCGATGACGTGTTCGGTTATGATAACATTGGGTAGGAGTGGCTAATAGACAACTATTAGGTGTTTCCAACCCCTAAGGGGAAAGACATGTCGTTGGTCCACCCTTAAATTGATAAGTGCCATGTGAATAATGATTGAACGGAGAGGAGAAAAGTTCATGTACAAGTGCCATGGTTAAAGGGACCAACATGAGTGAAGCTCCACATCTTGGGTGTATAGATGTGAGGAGGGAGTAATCGTGGATGCATGAGTTACTTCGACCTTTGTTTTCCTACCCCTTTAATTGCCCTTTACTTTTTCTTGATTTTTCTTTGTGTTCTTGCTCAAAGCTTCGAGGAATGAGAGCATGGTTATAATTATTACCCCCTTAATGGTGGGGCAGTTCATTGTTGAATTGTGTATCTTCAGAGGTGTTGTCGCACAGAATGTCTAGGCACTGCGACAACGGCTCAGATTGGGGGCTGTCACTCTGATCCCCAATCTCTCTGTTTAAGTTGTCTCCCTACAGCAGGCTAAAGGGGGTAGACCCTATGGAAAAGTGGAATGAAGAAAAACTAGTTGGGAACCAATCAGTTCGTGAGACACAGTGAAGCGATCAAGTACTTGATTAAGATTTAGCAAGGCTTATAGGATTTGATTAGATTTTAAACAATTGATACCAGTGCCTTATGGAGTCAACGATCTTGTTAGGAAAATTAAGACCAAGTAATAGATTAGCAACTGCTGCTTAGATGAATAACTATTTTATATGAAGTGTAGATCCTAAAACTAATGTGAGATGCAAGAATCTTGGTTAATTTGAGTTAAATGCTTATTTAAATGTGAACCCGTCAATCCTTTCTGTGTTGAGCCTGATTTCGTAGTAATTGGCAGAGAGAAGATCAGGAGAAGCACACTAAGGTGTGATTAACAATACCTCTCCTGAAATTCTAACATACCCGGTGCCTCCGGCACTGCAGAGAACTGTGGCTCTAACGACTGCAAGGTCACCGTTTTAAGTATTATTAAAACAAGCTTCTCAAGAAAAGACGGATGAAGATCTATCTGTCTATCGACCAAGCTTATGCTTGGAAGTAAATTTTATCTATGCAAAGTTAACTTATATGCAAATGCACCAGAAGACGAGATGAAGTTAGACTCGAGAATGGGAAAACAATTTTGTTGCAAAAACCCTCAATTACCCAAATGAAGTGCTCACCTTTTTTTAGATGAAGACTTTAGAAAATAAACTCTTGAAAATACTATAGTTAAAACACCAGCTTATTTCAAATATTTTTGATACAATTTAGCTCAAAGAGAACAAAAACAACTTTGCAATTTGATATCAATGTCAATAGATGCTCAAAAAATACTCAGTTTATGAAACAAAGGATATGCATTTTATCATAATTCCATGACAGAGTGCGTAATTTTCAGAAATTAATTTTTAGGACAGTAGTAAGAAAAACTTTATGACAACAACAATATGACAATGAAAACAGTAAGCTATCAATGATATCTTTATGCCAAAAATTTACTGAAATTTTTCCAAACTTACCCACATGAACGATAATTTTTTTTTAGCCTATTGTGATGTGATTTCTGGATTATATAAGATCTGATATACTTATTACAACCAACAATTAAAACATGAAATAAGCCTAATGATGAATGCCCAGCTCAAGAAATTAATTCCTTAATGTATCAGACAACTTAGGAACTGATTTGAGGCTAACCCACATGAAATTTTTCCACTGTTATATTTCAGACTTAAGAAACAGAATTATTCAGAGATAACAGTGACCCAAAATGTAGATTTAGGCCAAATTCTTGATACGCATCAAACATAAATGACTTATTAATGTATTTAGCAATTTTTTAGTTAATTTCAAACCACTTAAATGTGTTTTTCACCACTATTAGAAAGGTATATGATTGCTATAGCAAACCGTGAGGAAAAAGATGGTTTAGAGATCAAACCCTTAGACCCTAGGCCTTGAAAATCACTTGCCCAAGTTGCCAAAAAATTTCAATATCTGAAACACAAAGTTTTACCAAATTTTCTGTAAAAACCCACCAATGATTAGCTTTAGAAAATCAAATATTCAAATCAGAAATGGAGCAAGGGAATCTAGGGCCAATGAGAGCTAGCACTAGGCCCAATAGAATTAGCGTTAGGCTAGGAGAAGGCAGATCTGGGCTTAGGAGCCCAAAAACTTGAAACCCTTGTTCTGAAAAAAATTATTTTGCTTTAGATCTTCAAATTTATTGCAAAATATTTAGTGACTGGCCTTGTAAAAAGATTTGGGATAATATATTGCCCTCCAGGGCCTAGATCTGTTTCAAAACCCCCAGATCTGCTTGAAAAATCTCAGATTTGAAGATTTACTTGGTTGATTTCTCAGATTTATTCCTACAAACAATTTTTGAGCCCAGATCTTGCCTTCTAGGGTCTAGATCTAGCTCAGATTTGAAGATTTACTTGGCTGATTTCTCAGATTTATTTCTGCAAACAACTTTTGAGCCCAGATTTTGCTCTTTAGAGTCTAGATCTAACTTAGATTTGAAGATTTTATTGGCTGATTTCTCAGATCTATTCCTGCACAAGTGAAAAGAGAAAAACCCAATACCCAATATGTACAAAAATAGAAAAAATCCCAAAAACCCAAGTGTTAAAATTCAAAATTATGTTACAAAATTTTAGATCTATACAAGTAAATAACAGATCTATACAAATAATTTACAGATCTATACAAATAATTTACATATCTATCAGATCTGAGGAGTACGAGTCCAACTCCGCTCCCAGATCTGATAATCTAAGGCTCTTAATAGCCAGATCTATCAAAATTTCCTCAAAATATTTAAAAGATTTTGAACTTTTAGAGAGGTACTAGCCCAAAAACATCTTGCAGGAAAAAAAATTACCGTTAGATAAATCCTGAGGCTTATATGAAGTAGGTTCTTTAGAAAATATGTGTTGAGAGTTGGTTGGTCCAACCGAGGACTATCCCTAAACACTCAATGAGAACCTGAGAGATCTTCTGCAAACACTAGATCCACCATGAAATCAAGTAGAGAAATAGAGCAACAATAAAATTCTGAAGAAATAGAGATACCTGCTACTTCAATGAAAATTAAAAATGTTATCCTAGATCCAACAAACTGAATAAGGCACCTATATTCAGATTATTCGAAGAGAGCTATTGATTGATAGTTTGCACATAATATTAAACATAAATTAAAACAATGTTACCATAAATTTATGAAGAGGAACACTACAACACGTTGAAACCCCAAAGTCTTTTGTATTAATTCAAAAAGGTATATAAGAGAGCTTGAGAGCTTAGTACACGATCCAGAGATCGGATGAATTCACTGACAAATGACCTCCTATTTAAAGAACAATCTTCCAACGGCTAGTTCGACTGATCCTTGTCAAAATAATCTCGACCGTTGATGAGGATCAAAATTTTTGTTAATCTCATCTATCGAAATTTTAGTTATTGAGGAAATTTCGAATTTTTCAATTAAATGCATTTTAATCAACTCAAAAATAAAAATTGAGTTAATTTCCTCAAAAAATTGACTGACTTAAAACCCATGGACCAAAGGCTTAAAATTTAGCAAAATAATTAATTTATCTTAGTCTTGAGACATTTTAAAATTTGAATTTTAAGGACCTACAAATTTTGCCTTTGGAAAATTAAAATTTACCTAGGGCTTGGCTTAGGATTTTAATTAATTTTTGGCGAGAAAATTTAATTAATTAACCTATGAAAGGGTAAATTATTTTTCCAACCTTCAAGACACTTTACATCATCATTTTCATATCTTTTACATGACAAGGGGGAAAATCCATCTGAAATAGACCCTCACAGACTACCCATTTCTGCGACACAAATATAATCCAACAGACTAAGCAATTTGTAATAAAATAACCTAACCAAATAGTTAGGATTATTCCCAAATCAATTTGACATAGACTCGATTTATAAAACTAGGATTTGCCTAAGATTCTGGTGACAATTCATTCCGGCTTTGGGGTAAGGCCGAAGGAAAACTCTGCCGACCATCCAAGGATGGATCGGTGAGACAAAAAACCTCCCAGAATGTAGATCGTCACCAGAAAAATAGGCTTACCTAGGCAATTACTTACATGACACAGATTTGCTGAGATTATTTACATTATATACATGTAGAATGGGTTTACGTTATAACATGACAATCAAGTTGATGATGAAAGCTGGACGACACGAACACATCGATCAGGCGCTATCCCTCTTGTGAAAAATGGGGTGTACTACTATGGGTCGTTGACACATAGTGGTCAAGAAGAGGTACTCCACAAGCCTAGTGAGATGGGTTTGTGAGTTTGGTCACAAAAGGCTTTGTAGGCAAAGAAGCCAAGCGAAGGGGTTTAAATCTAAAAAAAAACTAAAAAAGAAAATTAATATTTCTTAAGGTCTAAGGGGATAGAAACCCTAAGTTCTAGCGGGTTCCTAAGAGGCTTAGGGAAAACTATTTAAGGAGGCCTTAGGATCAAGGCAAGAGTATCAATTGGGAGGAGCTCATTTGGTGGTAGCGTTGCTAGAGATGTAGCCAAGGAGAGGTTGAGCTAATTGGACGAGTAGGGCTGCTAAAGGAGGCCGTGATTTGATCCAAGGGAGTACATTTTTGAAGAATGAAGTGCGAGTGTCTCAAGATAGCCGTAGGACTAGAGAAGGGACGATATGGAGCCTTGAGGGTCTCCTTCATGGTGATGAAAGACCGAGAAAGCCCAGGTTTGTAGACAAGCTTAGATTTGAAGATGAGCCCTTGCGTAGGTTAGATATGGCAGAGTTTTGAGGATACCTTCTGCGACTAGCTTGTGCCCTAGTTAAGGGCTAATACTGTGGCTACTTTTCCCTTAGAATTTGCCCTCAAGGTCTATCATTTGAGCACTGGATTTTGTGCAAGAGTAAGGGGCAAGACTCTTAGAAAAGAAGACCCTAATCCTATGACTTTGTCGCAGAGCTGTGTGTGGAATTATGGTTAGGGAGGACAAGACTTGTGAACAGATGAGTGAGTTTTTGGGATAGAAAAGAAGGACGAAGTGGCATGTGGAATGAGGCTAGCGTGCAACAGACAAAGAGCCGAGTGGAAGAGGAAAAGGAGCTGTTCTGAAGGGTTTTAGAACAACAATCCTTGAGCTCTAGTTACAGAGCTAACCCTCATGCAAGATTAGTCCAACAACGACCTAGTGCTGTGCATCTCTAAGGAGTCCGAAACCTAGGAAATGAGACATACAATATGGTATGGATCTGGTATGAGGGCCACAAGCCTTAAGGGTAGTGCACAAAAAATTTAGAGAGAAAAGAGGGCTGAGGAATTCTTCAGATTGAAGGAAAGAACAATGAGTATTATGACTGTGTGATAGACTGTTTGAAGGTAAGGTTTACTGTTAATTTTCCACTATTCTATGTTGTTATAATTACTTTAGCCCAATTCTTATCTTTAATTAGCAATCTTTCAAAACAATTTAATCTTCCAATGATCAATAACAATTATAGATAGAACAATAAATGCAATAGACAATAGACAATCAAGAACAATAACAAGAGACACGAGGATTTGGTTAAAGACTAAGGAAAAAACCCCACAAGGGGGAAAACCCTTTCAAATTCTTCTTCTTATTAGATTGTCATAAAATGTTCAACAAAGAGAGAGTACAATGATTTAATTCTTCAATAACAAGACTATCTAGCAAAACCAAGCAAACAATATCCAAGAGGTGAGCCCAACAACAATATTGATCAGAATCAAAGTTCCTGGTCTTGCTGTCAATGGTCAAAGTCAATGGTCAACTATGGAAATACTGTTAGTTTTTGTAGCATCAGATGGTGTTCTAGTCTCAAGACTTGGTGAAGAGGCTAAAACATAGGAGTTCTCCAAAACCCATAAATTGTTTCTAGAAATTCCACCTAGAGATGGCTCAATTAAATTAATTGACCATAATTAAATATTTCCTAAGTCTAACTTAGGAAAAGTGGTTAATTAATAGGAATTAATTGAGAAAGGTGTGAATTATCTAGAAGCTCACATGGATCGACTTGATCTCAACCATTGATTAAGTTTTAATCGTGGCCGTTGTAGTCTCAACTGGAGATTGTAAGAAGAGGTCGATGGGTAGATGGAGAACACCAGTGCAGATACTCAGTTGTCCAGACATATCAAATTCCTAGTTGCAGGAGTGATTCAATAGTGGAGATCGAGCCAAGAGGCGAGTGGCAGGTGGTAGGAGAGGTCAACAATGATTTGGAAGAATTTTTCTAGTTTTGGAGAGTCAGAAAAAGAAGGCCAAAATTTTCTGCAGGAAGCAGCAGTTGCTTTAGTAGAGCAGTTCGATTTGGCGGAAGGGGAGGACGTTTTTTCAGTTCCAGAGGCCGAGAAGATTTCCTAGAGGGCCGGAGAAACATTTTCCTAGTCAGCAACATGTAAGATGACTAGATTGGTAGCAGTTCCAGGCCAAGCGTGTGAGGGTCTGCACCAGGGTGATGCAAGGCCTATACAAAGCAGGTGGATGACTTGCTTTTCAGAGGCAGTCAGGTGCTAGGACTGTTTGGAGAGAGGGTAAAATCCCTTAGTATACTTTTGCTAGTATTTCTCTTGGGTAGAATTCCTAGTTTGGTGACATTTCTTTTGTACTTAGAATTTTTGTTGCATAATAATAATAATATAAACCCTTAGTAGCCGCAATTGGTTTCCCACATTGGGTTTTTCCGGGGACTTTTGTCCAAAATAAAGGTGTCACAATTTTTGTGTGTGCTAGCATTTCTCAGATTCCAACGCTTTTTTTTCGTAGTATTGTATTTGTGAAGATTGTAGTGTGATTAATTCATTGTTGTCGTAGCAATAATTTACATAATTAATTTTAGAGTTAGAAGAATTAATTCCAGTTGTTGCAACATAAATTTCATAAAATTTTTCACAAATACCTTAGGTCTTAGCTGCATGGAGCTAGAGATCATCAATGCGACTGTAACTCTCCAATCGTAGGGGACAACTTGTATGTGTGTGGCTACAAACAATATTTTCTTGTTCCAACCCTGTGGCCCTAGATCAAAATTTTCTTTTCACATGTGCAAGCTCGAACTTATACGTACCACTTCCGCGAACCAATCTCAGATCTGTGCGAGCCAAACCAAAGAAGAGAGAAGAAGGAAAAGCTTGATGATGATGTCCAAATGAGGGTCACTTGACTTGTATTTATATGCTTCCAAGGTTGACCAATTTCTCCTTAAGGCTGACCTGTACTTTTGTGCACATCTGGGTTTCCATATTAAAAATACATTTTTCCTTAACAAAATAAAATTCTTCCAAGGGCTAGGAGTGGTCTTTCTTGATGAGGAAGGCTGTCCAAAGGAGGGAATTTTTCCTTAAGCTGCCAAATTAACACTTAGTATTTGGAAACCCTAGTTCACTGGTTTAGTATATCAAATCAGAGATAAGAGGGCTAGTTGCAGAGACCCTAGTTTAGTTATCTACAGGAGGGTAGAGGGTTGATAAGAGAAGTTAAAGGGATGTTCATAAGTGTGTTGAACAACAGTTGGAGCAACCCTAGATCAGCCAAGAAGTGACTGTAGTTAGCTAGATCTGAGAGCCCTAATGATAGTGATAGGAGCCAATTGATTGTCATAGAGTTAGGGTAGTTTTTTTTGTCCGTAGATGCAACGTTTTGGAGTAGCCAAAATTACTTCCAGAGGCTAGTGCAAGAACTCCTATTGCATGAACTGCAAGTGCAGGAAATGGGGATAGATTTGGAAGGATGTGATCTGTTCACAAATGAAGTTTTGAACAAAGAATCTCGTATGCA
This sequence comes from Pinus taeda, assembly GCA_000404065.3. NCBI lineage: Eukaryota > Viridiplantae > Streptophyta > Pinopsida > Pinales > Pinaceae > Pinus > Pinus taeda. The sequence goes on from APFE030799119.1 coordinate 119,424, forward strand.
GTATGCAGAAAGTAGTGCAAGAAGCAATGTAGGATGTGGTCTAGAATTTGGACATAATTGTTAGCCAGTCCAAGCATAGTTGGAGGGCTGTTAGGTGTCTGTCAAAAGAGCACAAAGTGCAGACTTGTGAAGGACAACAAGTATGTTAGGAGAGGCAGGTGTATTGGAGCTCAAGGGTTGGTTCTTTGAAGGGTCAAAGGGAATCCAAGAGAGCAGTTGATAAGCCCAATATGAGTGAGCTATAGGAGGGAAACTTTAGTGGTAAGTGGCGAGCCTCCACGCCTTATGCTTGCTCATTATTGGAGTAGAAAAAGTGATAGTAGTGTGTAGGTTGAAGACCCTATGAGTTGGCATCCTTAATGGACTATGGAGCAGCTAGAGGGCAGATCATGTTGAGCCTAAGATTAGTGACCTAAAGGAGTTGTGTACATTGATAGAGGTAGATTGAGGAGTTGCAGATTGGAAGGCAAGAGGGCCCGCCAAATGTGTTCAGGACACGTGGACTGAAAGCGCTGTGAGGTGCCACATTGATGAGTAGGTCAAGTGTTGTATTGTTCAGGGTAGATTGGTGGTCAAAGTGACTGACACCAAGCCCTAGTTGTGTCCTTGTATCATGGTTGTATGTAAGGACCAAGATCCCTAGCATGGGAGCCCTATGACTGTTGTATTTAAATTGTTAATATAATAGGTAGTGTGTTTGAAAAGTTAAAAGTTTTCATGTGCATTAGTTAATTCATTGATATGTGTTTATTCCGCTGTGAAAAGTAGGATTGTTGCGGCATTTGAGTGTGTTTGTGTCAGAGACTTTAAGATCCAAACCAGATTCTCATGTGCCATGGAAAAACAATGTTCGTCGCCCACTAGATTTGGGACATGCAAGCGCTCCTTTTCCTTGATGTGGCAGGGAAACTTTGGCCCAAGAACTGGGTGAGGGCCATAATATGGAGGTAGAGCTCATGCTTGGATTTTGTTATGAAACCAGCTCACAAAAAATAGAAAAGATAGATCAACGCCTTAGAAATAAGCTTCTTAAAGGAGACAACGTCCTTTACATTACACAAATGAACAATTCTTGGATGATTCAAATGACAAAACCTCCTTTCTATATATAGGAGTCTACGGGGTCACAATATAACCAAGCCGACCTAACAATAATAATA
>APFE030799119.1:120882-153207 GCA_000404065.3 Pinus taeda
GACAATAGTAATGGGGGGATCACTAATATTATAGGGACCTAACATGCCCCTCTCCTTCAAAAAAGTGTTGTCCTCAATTCTCATCCTTCCATGTGGAATCTTCAATGGGTAAGTTCTTCCACTTGATGAGATACCCTGAAATTGATCTATTTTGTAGCTATCGAGTTCTTGTTTCTTTGACTGCTTCAGGTTCCAATATGATTTTTCCTTCCTCATCAAGTTCTGGCAATACTGTCTGAACTGGAAGCTTGTCACCTATAACCTTTTTTAAGCTTGAAACATGGAAAACTGGGTGCACTCAAGAAGTTGCAAGAAGCTCCAATTTGTATGCCATAGTACCTATCTTTTGCAACACCTTGTACGGACCATAATACTTTAGTGATAATTTGTTATCCTTCTTAGCTTGCTTGAGGGACATTTGTTTATATGGCTATAGCCGTAGGAATACCCAATCACCTACATCAAAACTTCTTTCGCTGCGATGTTGATCTGCCTGCTGTTTCATTTTATTTTGTGCCAAGGTGAGGTTATCCTTTAAGAGTTGGAGAAATTGTTGCCGATGCTCGATGTGATCTTCCACTGCTTGAACCTTAGAATTTTCTCTTAAATATGATGTGATGGATGGTGGATGATATCCATAAAGTGCCATAAATGTGGTCATTTTTGTCGCAGTATGGAAGGAAGTGTTATACTACCGTTCAGCCGGAGGCAACCATTTGATCCATTGTGTCTGTTTATCAGATACAAAGCAACGAAGATATCCTTCCAAACATTTGTTTACTATCTCAATTTGCCCATCAGATTGACGATGATAAGATGAGCTATGAGCTAACCGAGTACCAAGACAAGAAAATAATTCTGTCCAAAAATTTATAGTGAAAATGGGATCTCTGTCACTTACAATAATCTTTGGGTTTCCATGTAGCTTTTGAATTGTTTCCATAAATGCAGTAGAAATTGTACTCACTTCAGATGGATGAGAGAATGCACAAAAGTGTGCATACTTGGTAAGTTTGTCCGCTACCGCCATGATAACACTCTTTCTTTCAGACTTGTGTAAACCTGTGATAAAATCCATTGAAACCTCCTCCCAACGTTGGCTTGGAATGGATAAAGGTTGTAATAGTCTTGGAGTCTTAATTGTTTCAACTTTATTTTGTTGGCAAACCAAACATTCCGCCACAAACTTCTGAATATCTGATTTAAGGCTATCCCAAAAAAATCTTTCTTAACCTTGTGGTAGGTTTTTAGAAATCCTGAGTGCTCTACTAAAGGAGAGGTGTGCAATTCCCTAAGAATCTTTTGTTTGAGTTGGGAATTCTTACATAGGTATCCCTGATCCTTGTACCATAACGAATCATTTTTCCAGATAAATGTATCAGATAGACTGGGATCTTGTTGTATCTTTTGAATGAGTGCCCACACTTCTTCATCATTCTTCCATTCATCCCTTGCTTCTTTATCCAATTTGGTTGGATAATAGAAATGGCGCAAATAAATGCTTCCACATCCTCATCCTTTCTTGAGAGTGCATCTGCCACAACATTTTGCTTCCCTTTTTTGTAGATGATTTCAAAGTCATAACCCAACATCTTTGTGACCCATTTTTGCTGCTCTTCTGAAGATAATCTTTGTTCTAAAAAGTATTTAAGGCTATCATGATCTGTTTTTACCTTGAAGTGTCTTCCCATTAGGTAGGGTCACCATTTCTTAAGTGCATGGAGTATTGCCAACATTTCATTCTCATAAATGGCTTTGTGTAAAAACTTTCCCTTCATTGTACGACTTTCAAAAGCAATGGGTCTTTCATCTTGAATTAAAACAGCACCAATTCTATTTCCTCAAGCATCACATTCCATAATAAAGGTTTTTGTGAAGTCCGATGTAGCTAAGACAAGTGCTTGGCACATTGCCTCTTTAATATGTTCAAAGGCCTTTGTTGCTTCTAGAGTCCATGAAAATGCATCTTTCTTCAATAGTGTTGTTAGAGGTGCTGCTATTCTCCCATAATTCTTAACAAACTTGTGATAATACCCTGTCAACCCGAGAAATCCTCGTAGATGCCTTATGGATGTAGGGATTTTCCATTCCTTAATGGTTTTAATTTTGCTAGGGTCTACCTTAACACCTTCATGAGATACAATATGACCCAGATATTCCACCTCTTGTACTCCAACGAAACATTTGGAGATTTTTGCATATAACATTTTCTCCTGCAATAGTTTGAGCACCATGTCAACATGTTGGACATGATCCTTCCAAGATTTGTTGTAAATTAGTGTATCATCAAAAAATACTAACACAAATTTTCTAAGGAAGAGCTTGAAAATGGAATTCGTCAAACCTTGAAATGTAGAAGGTGCATTAGTAAGGCCAAAAGGCATGACCAAAAATTCATAATGACCCTCATGAGTTATAAATGCTATTTTTGGAATGTCTTTAGTCTTCATTCTGATTTGATGATATCCTGAACGAAGATCCAACTTGGTGAAGTAAATTGATACATGCAATTCATCCAATAATTCATCAATGACAGGAATGGGAAACTTATCGTTAATAGTGAGCTTGTTGAGCTCCCTATAATCCGGACACATGCGCCATGATCCATCCTTTTTGTGCACCAACACTATTGGAGCAGAGAAAGAACTTTGACTAGGTTGAATTATACCAGCCTCTAGAATTTCAGCAACCATACATTCAATTTCACTGTTTTGGGCATAGGGATATCTGTATGGCCTGATGTTTGGAGGAACACTTCCTGGAATCTGATGAATAGCATGATCATGATCGCGAATAGGTGGGAGACCTTTGGGAGTCTCAAATACCTTGGAATGATTGTCCAAGACTTTTTGGAGATTTGGAGAAATAGATGATTTCGATGTGGGAACCTCTAGCTAACATAATTGTGTAAGTACACCTCGTTGTTCCTTCTTTAGAAGCTTTGTCATATCGTTAGAGCTGATTATCTTTCCCGGTTTCCCTTTAATACCCCTTAATTCAACTTCCTTTCCTTTTGCAGAAAATTTCACGAAAAGTTCTTGAAAATTAAAAGCTATTGTACCCAAGGATTGTAGCCATTGGACTCCTAGTACAACATCAACACCACCCATTGGAATGGAAAGCATTGGGCTATCCAATACATACTCTCCCATGGATAACTTGATTTGATGGCACTTTCCAGAGCAATTTATGTTTCCTCCACTTGTAACCATCACTTGACACTTTGGTGCTGGATATAGGAAGCAATTCAATTCCTTTGCTATCTTACAATGAATAAAATTATGGGTACTTCCTGAATCAATCAACATTATTACTTTTTTCTTCTTGATATGTCCTTCTATCTTGATAGTTTGAGGAGTGGTAATTCCAGCCAATGCATTATAAGATATGGTCGGATTCATTTCTTCTTTATCTAGGGTTTGTTCCTACGGTATATCCTATTCTTTTGACATTTCTTGTTCCTTTTCTTCCTCCTTTTCACAATTTATGTAGAATAATTTCTTCTCAGCACACTTATGACCTTTAGTGTATTTGCTATCATAATTGGAACAAAGCCTTTTTACTCTTTTTTCTTCCAATTGTTGTGGTGTCAACCTTGTAGGTTGTGGAAGGCTAGGGGCAAGGACATATCCATCTTTATAGTTGTGAGTGGTAGGCTTCCTGGTTGCCATAATTTTGCTTTCCATTTTTTTTTGCTAACCTGAATGCCTTCTCCAATGAATCAGGTTCCCAAAGGCGAACCTCATGTTGGATATTATCCTTTGAAGTCCTTATGAACACATCAATCCTATGCTCCTCTGGAATATCTTTTACCCTTATGTTCAATTTTTGGAAGTCCTCAATGTGCTCCATCATTGAACCCTTTCGTTTGAGATTTATCAGTTGGCTAAAAAAGGTGTTGCTTTTTGTATCCTCATAATGTGCTATCATTTCTTCCTAAAAATTGCCCAAGTGACAATTTGTTTACGAGAGCAAAGCCATCGATACCATACAAATTGATTTGGTTCCACATATAAAGTTGCAATACGTACCTTTTGTGTGTTTTGCACATTATGGAGATCGAAAAATTGCTCCGTTTGTAGTATCCATGTTCCGTGATCCTTGCCATGAAACTTCCTCATATCGATTTTTGGAACACGGTGGGTCTTCAATCCAACATTAGAGTCTATGAAATCATGACTAACATTTATTTTGTTCTCATCATGAGTTTCCTTTACTATTTCACCATGAGTGACCATTTCTTGTAACAACTTATTCAAATTTATCTTCAATTCTTCCATCTTATCGTCCATGCCATTCGTTATAACGTCCATGCCATTCATCTTAGCTTCCATCTTAGCGTCCATGCCATTCATCTCAACTTCCATTTTAGCGTCTATGCCAACCATCTTAGCTTCCACGCTATGCATCTTAGTTTCCATGTCGTCCATCTTAGCTTCCAAGTCATTCATATTAGCTTCTATGCCTTTCTTTAAACCATCTGTTTTAGATGTACGTCTTTCTTTAAACCATCCATCTTATTTTTTGTTGCCTTTTGTGCTAGTAAAATTTGTTGCACTTGGTTTCGTAATATTGATATATCATATTGCATTTCTTCCTCTTCTTCATGCGTCATGCTAGAGTTTTCAGGTTGCTTACTAGGTGTTTCCTTTTTTTTTCTTTGGGGCATCAATTAGCGATAATAATGCTTCACTATGCCCTTTGAATTCCTTCAAACTAATTTTTCAAACCAAGCTTATGCAAAAATTTAAAAAATACACACCTTTTTCACTTGTAGGAGCTCGATATTGAATCTAATGTACCTATGTAATTTTGGATCTCCTAGTTCTGAAATCGTGACCTGCAATAGCCCTTTGCGTTCTCTTTCCAATGCCACCAGTCTGATCAAAATTGGATTTTCCAAGGAAGAGTTATGCCAAATCTCCCACGGTGACTTGATTATAGACTAGTTCAGTAGAACGAACTTGTACGACGTGCCATGTGTCATTGTTTTGACCTTTGATTCTGAAAAATTTACGCTGGAAACTACAGTGTGTCCTATTTCTGCAACTTCTTATGAAAATTCAATCTGATGCTCAGAGCGAAAGTTATGACGATTTTTCCAAGGTGACCTGTTTGGAATGTAATTCGGTGGTGTGCAAAAACCCTAACTTCCTCAGATTATATCTCCGCAAATATAGCGAGACAAGATCTGAAATTCGGAGCCGAGCTTCAGATCGATTTCATCTCAAATGGTTTTTTCTTTTAGCTTCTGAAATTTCGTAGCAAAAGAGTTATAGCGAAATTCCATGATGCCCTGTTTTAGAGGAAATTTTAGAGCTTGCAAAAACCCTAACTTCCTCAGGTCATATCTCTAAAAATATAGCGCGAAAAGATTTGTAATTCAGACGCGAGGTTCAGATCGATTTCTTCTCAAATGGGTTTTTTTGTAGCTTCTGAAACTTTGTAGTGAAAACGTTATAGTGAAAATTCCATGATGACCTATTTTAGATGAAATTCTGGAGCTTGCAAAAACTATAACTTCCTTAGATCATATCTCCGAAAATATAACGAGACAAGCTCTGAAATTCGGACCCGAGGTTCAATGAGATTTCTTCTCAAATGGGTTGTTTGTTTCGCTTTTGAAACGTTGCGGGAAAAAATTTATAGCGAAAATTCCACAATGACCTGTTTGGAGCAGCGAAACCCTAGAATCCAAAGCTCTGATACCAAATGTTATGAAACCAGTTCACAAAAAGATAGAAAAGATAGATCAACACCTTAGAAATAAGCCTCTTCGAGGGGGCAACCTTTTCTACATTACACAAATGAACAATTCTTGGATGATTCAAATGACAAAACCTCCTTTCTATATATAAGAGTCTACGGGGTCACAATATAACCAAGCCGACCTAACAATAATAATATAAAGGCACAAAAAATAACAATAGAGGGATTCTATGGGGCATAATAAAACAATATGGGGACAATAGGGGCACAATAATGACAATAAGGGATACAACGACAATAGTAATGTGGGGATCACTAATATTATAGGGACCTAACAGCTTTTGCCCATGTGCTAATTTGTAAGTCCCAACCATCTTTTGCATTTTTATAATTTCCTTTCTTTTGTTCTGCTTGTGGCCATTATATGCTCTTTACTTTTCTTTTAGCTGCATCAACCTCCTAGGGAAAATTTCGATGACCAATTCAAGTATGAGGATATATAAGTGCCAAATCCCAGTGAACCAATGCTCAGTTGAAACCGAAGAATGGAGGTGGAGTATAGGGCTTATGATGTGATATGGAAAGTGGTAAGTACAAAAAGGGAGAGATGGGGCTACGATATCTCAATCGAGGTTTCTCAAGTAGTGCCCTTCCTAAAGCTATGGGCCATTAGGGGAGGTCCTGTTGGATTATGGTTGAAAATTAACCCCCCATTTAAGGTGAGAGAACATGACTATGGTGAAAGCCCTTCCTTCTTCCAGGTTACCCCACAATCCATGCCAAATGCCCGAATACAAACAACATACAAGCATAAGCACCTGAATGCAAAATGAATAGAGTACCTTTTGGATTGGATGCCCACCTTACAACATGTGCTCTTGACAAATGGATGATGAAACATATGACTGATGCAGGTGGCAGAGATATGCATGGCACATCACATTAGCTACTCGATATCTATCAAGGGGTGTTGGCTGTCGGTTGGAAGAGATGAATATAAGAAATGTTTCTCCTAGGGGTTACCCACTTTTGGTGGGTAACAAGCCCAACTCGGTTTCAAGTTCATGAAGTCACATCAAGTTTAATGCCCAACACAACTTATTTCTTGCTATTGCCATAAACATGAATATTTTCAAACTTAAAACACATGGACCTACATTACTCACTTTTGTTGAGAATAACACAAGCAACCTAAAAATATAGGTGTTTTTGTCAAATGATGCTAGAAAAATCCCTAGGGTAAAACCGATGAGTGTTAATTTTTAGGGATAGATTGTTCTTTGTTCTAGATAATTGCAATTTTTTTAAACTTTTCAACATTTTCATATAACTTTCACCCTATATCCTCATTTCATCTTTAGCAATTATGTAGAGAGAACAATAACATTGACAATGCAGTGGAACAACAAAGGAACAATAGAAGAAAAGCATACACAATAGAGACACCAGGATTTAGGTCAAAAACCAGGTTAAAACCTCACAAGGGGGAAAACCCAACCAAATTATTCTTCTTTTAGATATTCATCAAATGTTCAACTTTGATACAAAGTACAAATGAGATACATCAATCACATTAGGCCTCCTAGGGCCAACCCAAGTTAGTTCACAACAACGTTTGTGAACTGAACGATTTGATCTCTAGAGAGCTGCTGCCATATCACTTTCACAAGAAGTAACATCCATGCCATAGGAATAAGTGTTATCCCTATCAGAGGTCATCACTATCAAGGGACATCATCACTGTCGCGAATCGATACTGTCAAATGACATCAAATGTTATTAAGAATCATATCGTGTACCATAAACATGGTCACTGTCACAATGGTAATGGCAGAAGTGTCCTCAGACACATAATTTTATTAATCAGAAAAAAATAATTACATAATTGATTTGCAAGAGCTTACACCCGAACTACCAAACACTCTTGCAATGAGCTATTTATAAGCTCCATGTCCTAACTACCTCTAATTATGGATCACTTATTAAATAACAAGTGTCCATTTACAATAAATGCTATTCAAACCATCTAGCTAACAAATCTCCTAGAATATAGATTAAGATACGACACTTTTGGAGAGTCATATCTTGTTACAACAATACACTAATTCTGAATGTCTTCATTAAATAATTAAACATTCTAGAATAATAATTATTAATTTAATATCTTAAATTAATAATTATTTTATTCCAATTTTATAACCTATGATAATATTGTATTTTTGGATCATCTAACATTCCCCCCTATGATCCAAAGATACATTACAACAGATATCAAGTTCATCCTTGAACTTAGTAAATTTTATTCTGCTAAGTAGTTTTGTCAAAATGTTGGAGATCTGATCTTCAGAAAGACAATAAACTCGCTTGAGGACATCTTTGGCAATGAGAGATCTAATATGATGATACTTGGTGTCCACATGCTTTGTCTTTGAATGAAAAACTAGGTTCTTGGAAAGTTTGATAGTTGACTGGCTATCAATGAATAATGATGTAGCTTTTGCCTGAGAAATGCCCAAGTCCTGCAAAATTCTGCACAACCAAGCAATTTCACATGCTGCTTCCCATGCTGAAATGTACTCTGCTTCTACTGAAGAAGTGGCCATTGTAGCTTGCTTCTTACAACTCCAAGATACTATTGTTGACCCCATGTTCATTAAATAACTTGATGTTGATGCTCGATCATCAATACTTCCAGCAAAGTCGGCATCGAAATATCCACCAAGTACAAAATTTTTAGTCTTTATGTAAAGAAGACCAAAATCTTTTATTCCTTGGATATATCGAATAACTCTTTTGGCTGCATTCCAGTGACTGTCTCGTGGTTCCTACATAAAACATGAAAGAATACTGAATGCATAAGATAGATCAGGATGATTATTTGTCAAATAAATCAAGTTTCCAATCAACTATTTGTAAGTTGTACTATCCACCTTCCCCTCGCCCCTCCCCCCTTCAAATTTTGAAAGTTTCAAGTTTTACTCCATGGGGGTGAGAACGGGCTTGCAATCCTGCATGCCAAATCGTTGAAGAACCTCTGCTACATACTTACTTTGAGAAATGAAAATATGATGTGGACATTGGAAGACTTGAACTCGAAGATAGTAGTGAAGTAATCCAAATCTGTCATCTTAAAACCTGCATGCAACTTATTTTTCACTTGTGCAATATGATTATCATGGTTTCCAGTAATGATCAAATCATCTACATACATGACAAGTATTACCAGATATTTTCCCTTTTGTTGCACATACAAAGTATCATCAGATTCGCTTCGTTGAAAACCAACTTTCTTAAGGTATTCATTGATCCTTGCATACCAAGCTTGGTGAGCTTGTTTTAATCCATTTAAAGACTTGATCAATTTGCAGACTTTATGTTCTTATCCTTGAATTTCAAAACTTGGTGGTTGGGTCATATATACTTCCTCCTGTAAATCCCCATTGAGAAAAGCACTTTTCACACCCATTTGATGAACTTTCCATCCTTTCTGAGTGGCCAATGCAAGTGTTAATCGGATGGTGTTCCATTTAGCTGTAGGAGAAAAATTTTCCTCATAAACAATGTCTTCCTACTATGCAAAACCTTTTGCGACAAGTCCTGCTTTATACTTTTTAAGTTCTCCTTTCTGATTATATTTAATTTTGTAAACCCATTTGCATCCTATGGGTTTAATGTTTGATGGACAATCAACAAGTTTCCAAGTTTTTTTATCAATTACTACTTGATATTCTTCAACCATAGCCTGTTGCCATTCTTTATGTTTTACTGCTTCTTTGTATGTGGAAGGTTTAGTAAAATCATGTGCTATCAAGGCAAAATTGCCTTCACTTCTATGTGCCCTTCTGGTGCCTGTTTTATTTTGCTCATCATGATTTACATATTTCAAAAATTGAACTGCCCATTTCGGTAGTTAGTGCTCACTTGTTTGCTCTTCTGTAAAATCTCCATCATTGTAAAGAGGATTAATATAAATTGATGTTCTTCATTCAGGTGAAGAATCTGGAGAATCACTATCAGAAGAACTTCTACTGCTTGGAGATGCAGATGAACTACTAGAAGACCTAGATGATGTTGTTGATGTAGATGGACTGGATGATTCATCTTCAGAGGAAGGAAAATCAAGTGCATACCAATTTGGTGAAGTTGGCTAACTTTTCATTTTTCCATTTCTTTTACTTCCCTTAGCTTCTAACTTGTGAAGAAGAGTTTCAATTTCTTCAGCACTCTTACTCTTAGTTTCATAAAAAATGACATCCTTGCTCACAATGAATTTTACATTGGTCAAAATATGATACCCTTTCTTCTCATCAGAATAGCTAATTATTGTGCATTTTAAACTTCTTGAGTCAAGCTTAGTTTGTTTTTCTTTCGGAACTAAGGCATGACGTACTGATCCAAAAACTCTAAGATTTTTAAGTTGAGGTTTGAAACCAAACCAAGCTTCATAAGGTGTGATTCCGCCTAAAGAAGTAGTTGGAGATCTGTTTCTTAAGTAGACAGTTGTATGTATTTCTTCTGCCCAATATGTTGGACTTAACCTCTTGAAAGTTAAAATGGATCTCGCCATTCCTAACAAGGTGCAATTCATTCTTTCAGCTACTCCATTTTGCTGTGCAGTGTAAACATTAGTAAGATGTCATTTTATGCCATTTTCACTGAAATAATTTTTGAATTCATTTGAAGTGAACTCTCCCCCATTATCTTTCCTGAGAGTACCTATCTTTTCTTTGACTTCATTTTCAACAAGTTGGTGAAAAATTTTAAACTTATCAAATGCTTTTGACTTGTTCTTCAAGAAGTAAACCTACGTCATTCTGCTAAAATCATCAATGAATAGTAAGAAATATTTGCATCCACTAAAGGATGTTTGTAATGGTCCACAAACATCACTATGAACTAGTTGTAGCCACCTGTTTTCATGCCATGAACTTGTTGGAAAACTTTTTCGACTTTGTTTGCCATAAATGCAAGCTTCACATTTTGCATTTTCCCTTTTGAAAGTGGGAAGTCCTTTAACCATTCCTTGTTTCTGTAATTGAGAAATACTCTCAAAATTTAAATGTCCATATCTTACATGCCATAGTCTTATAGGTGAAATACCTATAGTCACTTCCCCTGCAAAATCAGAATGTCTTGGAATAACTATCCCTTTCATCCATAACAGTTTTCCATCTTCATGACCTGTCACAACAGTTTTCAAGTTCTGTTTGACTGAATTAATCTTGACTAAACAATCTTCCATAATCACTTGATGTCATGCTTGTCGAATTGTGACTAAAGAGAGAAATTTTTTCTTAAAAGTGGGCACATACGATACATTGGAAATCATTTTTTCTCTAGTGCCAGGGAGAAAAACTTTAACTGCTCCTTTTCCATAAGGAGTATTTTTTGTATCATCAACAAGAAAAATGGAATTAAGTTGGCAATCTTAAAAATTCCCAAAAAAATCACGTTGACAAGTCATGTGCTGAGTTTCCCTAGAATCCAAGAGCCAGGCATCTTTATAATCACTTCTAAGATGGGATGAAAGTTGTGATATTGGTGAGGAAGTAAAACCATATTCTAAGTTATCATCATCTTGATCATTTGCAAATTGCACTGAATGTTGTTGAAACTTTGGGAATTTTATTAAGTGAAGTTTGAAAATCTTCAGCATAATGGCCAACTTTGTTACATCTTCGACACACAATTTGACTTAAGTCTCTTCCTCTTCCTAAAGATTATCCTCTGCCTCTGCTTTGACTTCTATGTTGAGATTGTCCTCTACCTTGATTATTATTTCCTTGTCCTTGAAAATTACCTCTTCCTTGGTTGTTTCCTCTACCTTGAAAATTACTCCTTCCTGAGTTATTGCCTCTGTTAAAGTTGTTACCTTTGCTTTGGCTTCGACCTCGACTTTTTGCATTATGTGCTACTTGATTTTGATTCCCTCTGCCTCTGCCTCGAGAACTGTCTGCTAATGATTTACTGGTGTTGGACTCTATGAGAAAAACATCTTCACCAACTTTCTTCTTCTTCCCAAAATTTTTATCATGTTGGGTCAACATTTCACAAAGCTCATCAAGCTTTAGTTTCTCTAATTTCCCAGTTAATTGTAAAGTCTCCAAAAAATGTGTGTAAGAAGAAGGAAGTCCAACAGTTACAATTGTGACCATAAAGCTATGATCTATTGTTGGAAAACGAATATTAATGATTTCCTGCCTAATATTCTTAAATCTTGAGATATATTCAAGTACATCACCTCCTTTAGTCAATTTGTTTTGTAACAATTTTAATTGTATATCAACTTTCTTTGATTTAGGTTGAGTATCAAAGAGGTCTTTAAAATTTTTCAAAGCGGACCATGCATCTATAGCATTTTCTATATGGACATACATTTCATCATTCACAAAAGATTTAATAAGAGCTAAGGCTTTGGTATTCTTAACTTCCCATTTTGCTAGTGCAACTGCATCTGTGGGTTTATTTGGCTTAACATCTCCATCACATCCCCTGCCATAATTCATTGTAAATGAGAGTGCTTTCGATAAGACAATGCCATGTTTTATAAGATTTTGTGCCTTCAAGTTTGTCGGAATCAGAAAACAAATTAATCAACTTGGACATTGTAGCGTTGAAGCTTTGCACCAAGAATCAAAACAAAAATGTCAATATGGACAACACAACACACCACGCAAAAAACACGATCTATCAGGGCTTGGCCTTGACGCTCCACGATCTATCAGGGCTTGGCCTTGATGCTCGTATAGTCGTTGAAACAGGAGAAAAATGATTGAGCTTTGCACTTGGCTCTAGTCAATTTCTGAAAAATTATAAGGTAACTTTCAAAATTTGACTTTTACAATGATGCTCTTGCAAAACTTGGTAAAAAAAAGTTACCCCCCGTCAAAGTAAAATTACTTTGAGTTACACTTATCCCTTCAAAAAATTACAATTGAAATCCCCTTATTAATCCAAAATACAATATTCCTTATTTCTCCACAAAATTCACAAAATTACAAACAACTGAAACAATCCTTATCACTCCATTTAACATTACAAAATTAAAAAATATTTCTTATTTCTTTGCTTTTTCAAGCTTCAATTCAACTATAAACTTTCAAATAAAAAACTCTTATAAGAGGTTGAATTTTTTGTTTCAGACTGTCGACTACACTGGCTACTAGCTAGCTTAGGTTAGCTTCTTGCTGGCTGAGGTTGGCTTCTGCTGGCTTCTTGCTGGAACGCTTCTTGCTGGCAGGCTGGTGCTGACTAGCTAATCAGCAAGTTTGGAGGAAGAGAAACAGAGAAAATCACAGCATGGGCATCATGGCATTGCCAATGAGGATGAAGGACTCTTTTGCAAAAAATAAGTAATTGGTTGGGCACCAAATATTGCACAGCAATAAGAAACTGGCACACTAAATACACCTTGATGTATGTGTGGAATTTTCAATGACAAATGAGAGGAGCGCATGATTTAAATTTATCGGAGAAGGAAACTATTATAAAAGAGGGGGCTTAAAGCTAAAACATAGAAAAAGTCTCTTCAATGTCTTACTTGCTCTCAAAGTCACTTATAGTGGTGTCACAGAATCTCTGTTTCAAATTGGGCATTGTCATGTAGTGCACAGAAACATGCGAACAGTGGGCAAGTGAACCAATACACAATGAATGGGTACAGGCGAGAAGAAAGGACTCGAAGGCAAGGCGAGTTGGCAAACAAAAGTGTGTGGTGCAGGATAAAAATGTCGAGCAAGTGGTTGTTTAACTACTATGAAATAGACAGGCTCATGCATTCGCTAATGGAGCTATCCGTTTCAGAAGAGCCACCGTCTAAATTTGAAGGGAGAAAGACGCAGTTGAATCTCGATGTGAAATTTTTTAAGATAGTAGCTCAATTGTAGAAAATTCTAGTTACCTTGAATGATTCATCACTGACTGGTAGTCAATCATGTACGCAAAATCAAATCCGTGAAGTGGCATATGGGGTTATTCCATTTATAGTTATGCAGGTCCACATTTAAAAAAACACAGACTTGAAGTTTTCTATGCTCAACAAGTGCAGCTTCTCTTTCCACAGCCTAGAAATTCAAATCTAGCGAGATCAAACATGAAATTCGAATTTTAAATAACATTCCTTCTAGGAATTTTAAAAGTTAGTTTCTTTTCTGTAAGTCTTCTACCGATTGCCAGTATGAGGCCAATCAATAGTGCCACACATGTAAGAGAATTCTGGTGCTTTAGATCTCAGTGATTCCCTTCTGCTTCAATTCTTCTGGGTGTGATACACTTTAGACGCCATTAAAGGGTTGTATGAAGTGACCCAGATACCTCTAGATTGTTTTCAATGAGACAAAGGATTCGATCGTTCAACTCAGTGGACCAATCCTCGATTAACACATCACCTTAATTTTTCGTAAATACTCAACATCAATAGGATTCGCCCAGGCATTAAATTTCCTCAGGATTTATGTAGAGAAAACACCACCGAGTATTCACACAAAACAAGCCATCCAATATGGCACTAAAATAATAGAAATTCAAGAAACAACGATTTTGATAATAATTAAAAAAAAATGATTTTCAGATTTAAAAATCTAAAATCAATAAATAATAAAATTTCTTTTCTTTTGAACATAAAATTGGAAAAATTCATACCAATCATTTGCTGATCAATTCAATGGAGTTTTTCATAAATTTTTAGAGTTGGAATCTCCTCTTCACATCCACTGCAGCATTACTGGAGCTCTGATACCACAATAATGGCAGAAGTGTCCTCAGACACGTAATTTTATTAATCAGAAAAACATAATTACATAATTTGATTTTGCAAGAGTTTACACACGAACATCCAAACACTCTTGCAATGAGCTATTTATAAGCTCAATGTCCTAACTACCTCTAATTATGGATCACTTATTAAATAACAAGTGTCCATTTACAATAAATTCTATTCAAACCATCTAGCTAACAAATCTCCTAAGAAAGAGCCTAAGATACGACACTTTTGGAGAGTCATATCTTGTTACAACAATACACTAATTCTAAATGTCTTCATTAAATAATTAAACATTCTAGAATAATAATTATTAATTTAATATCTTAAGTTAATAATTATTTTATTCTAATTTTATAACCTATGATAAGATTGTATTTTTGGATCATTTAACATTCCCCCCTATGATCCAAATATACATTACAACAGATACCAAGTTCATCCCTGAACTTAGTAAATTTTATTTTGCCAAGTGGTTTCATGAAAATGTCAGAGATCTGATCTTCGGAAGGACAATAAACTGACTTGAGGACATCTTTGGCAATGAGAGATCTGATATGATGATACTTGGTGTCCACATGCTTTGTCTTTGAATGAAAAACTAGGTTCTTGGAAAGTTTGATGGCTGAATGGCTGTCAATGAATAATGATGTAGCTTCTGCCTGAGAAATGCCCAAGTCCTGCAAAATTCGGCGCAACCAAACAATTTCACATGCTGCTTCCTATGCTGAAATGTACTCTGCTTCTGCGAAAGAAGTGGCCACTGTAGCTTGTTTCTTACAACTCCAAGATGCTACTGCTGACCCCATGTTCATTAAATAACCTGATGTTGATGCTCGATCATCAATACTTCCAGCAAAGTCGGCATCGAAATATCCACCAAGTACAAAATTTTTAGTCTTTGTGTAAAGAAGACCAAAATCTTTTGTTCCTTGGATATATCGAAGAACTCTTTTGGCTACATTCTAGTGGCTGTCTCATGGTTCTCGCATAAAACGTGAAAGAATACTGACTGCATAAGATAGATCATGACGAGTATTTTTCAAATAAATCAAGTTGCGAATCAACTGTCTGTAAGTTGTACTGTCCACCTTTCCCCCCCTTCAAATTTTGAAAGTTTCAAGTTTTGCTCCATGGGGGTGAGAATAGGCTTGCAATCCTACATGCCAAATCGCTGAAGAACCTCTGCTACATACTTACTCTGAGAAATGAAAATATTGTGTGGAAGTTGGAAGACTTCAACTCCAAGATAGTAGTGAAGTAATCCCAAATATGTCATCTTAAAACCTGCATGTAACTCCTTTTTCACCTGTGCAATATGGTCATCATGGTTTCCAGTAATGATCAAATCATCTACATACATAACAAGAATTACTAGATATTTTACCTATTGTTGAACATACAAAGTATCATCAGATTCACTTCGTTGAAAACCAACTTTCTTAAGGTAATCATCCATCTTTGCATACCAAGCTCGGGGAGCTTATTTTAATCCATATAAAGCCTTGATCAATTTGTAGACTTTATGTTCCTGTCCTTCAATTTCAAAACCTGGCGGTTGGATCATATACACTTCCTCCTGTAAATCCCCATTGAGAAAAGAACTTTTCACATCCATTTGATGAACTTTCCATACTTTCTGAGCGGCCAATGCAAGTGTTAATCGGATGGTGTTCCATTTAGTTGTAGGAGCAAAAGTTTCCTCATAATCAATGCCTTTCTGCTGTGCAAAACCTTTTGTGACAAGTCGTGCTTTATACTTTTCAAGTTCTCCCTTTTGATTATACTTAATTATGTAAACCCATTTGCATCCTATGGGTTTAACATTTTGTGGACAATCAACAAGTTTCCAAGTGTCACTATCAATTACTGCTTGATATTCTTCAACCATAGCTTGTTGCCATTCTTTATGTTTTACTGCTTCTTTGTATGTGGAAGGTTTAGTAAAATCATTTGCTAACAAGGCAAAATTGCCTTCACTTCTATGTGCCCTTCTGGTGCCTTCTTTATTCTGCTCATCAGTCTTTACATCTTTCAAAAGTTGAACTACCCATTTCGGTAGTTGGTGCTCACTTGTTTGTGTTTATGTAAAGTCTCCATCATTGTAAAGAGGATTAATATAAACTGATGTTCTTCGTTCAGGTGAAGGGTCTGGAGAATCACGGTCAGAAGAACTGCTACTGCTTGGAGATGCGGGTGAACTGCTAGAAGACCCTGATGATGTTGTTGATGTAGATGGATTGGATGACTCATCTTCAGAGGAAGGAAAATCAAGTTCATACCAATTTGATGAAGTTGGTTGACTTTGCATTTTTCCATTTCTTTTACTTCCCTTAGTTTCTAACTTGTGAAGAAGATTTTCAATTTCTTCATCACTCTTACTTTCAGTTTCATCAAAAATGACATCCCTGCTCACAATGAATTTTCCATTGGTCAAAAGACGATACCCTTTCTTCTCATCAGAATAGCCAATCATTGTGCATTTTAAACTTCTTGAGTCAAGCTTAGTTCGTATTTCTTTTGGAACTAAGGCATAACATACTGATCCAAAAACTCTAATATGTTTAACTCGAGGTCTGAAACCAAACCAAGCTTCCTAAGGTGTGATTCTATCTAAAGAAGCAGTTGGAGATCTGTTTCTTAGATAGACAACTGTATGTATTGCTTCTGCCCAATATGTTGGACTTAACCTCTTGAAAGATAACATGGATCGCGCCATTCCTAACAAAGTGCGATTCATTCTTTCGACTACTCCATTTTGCTATGGAGTGTAAACATTAGTAAGATGTCATCTTATGCCATTTTCACTGCAATAAGTTTTGATTTCAATTGAAGTGAATTCTCCCCCATTATCTGTCCTAAGAGTACCTATCTTTTCTTTGACTTCATTTTCAACAAGTTGGCGAAAATTTTTAAACTTCTCAAATGCTTTGACTTGTTCTTCAGGAAGTAAACCCAAGTCATTCTGCTGAAATAATCAATGAATAGTAAGAAATATTTGCAACCACCAAAGGAAGTTTGTAATGGTCCACAAACATCACTGTGAACTAGTTGTAGCCGCCTGTTTGCACGCCATGAACTTGTTGGAAAACTTTCTCAACTTTGTTTGCCATAAATGCAAGCTTCACATTTTGCATTTTCCTTTCGAAAGTGGGAAGTCCTTTAACCATTCCTTGTTTCTGCAATTGAGAAAGACTCTCAAAATTTAAATGTCCATATCTTACATGCCATAGTCTTACAGGTGAAATACCTGTACTCACTACCCCTGCAAAATCATAATGCCTTGGAATAACTGTCCCTTTCATCAGTGACAGTTTTCCATCTTCATATCATGTCATGACAGTTTTCAAATGCTGTTTGACTGACTTAATCTTGACTAAACCATCTTCCATAATCACCTGATGTCCTGCTTGTTGAATCGTGACTAAAGAGAGAAAATTTTTCTTAAAACTTGGTACATACCATACATTGGAAATCATTTTTCCTCCAATGCCAGGGAGAAAAAATTTAACTGCTTCTTTTCCATAAGGAGTATATTTTGTATCATCAACAAGAAAAATGGAATTAAATTGGCAATCTTGAAAATTCCAAAAAAAATCACGTCGACAAGTCATGTGCTGAGTTGCCCCTGAATCCAAGATCCAAGCATCTTCATAGTCACTTCTAAGATGGGATGAAAGTTGTGATACTGGTGATGAAGTAAAAAAATATTCTGAGTTATCGTCATCTTGATCATTTGCAAATTGCTCTGAGTGCTGCTAAAACTTGGGAATTTTATTAAGAGATGTTAGACAATATTCAGGATAATGGCCAACTTTATTACATCTTCGACACACAATTTAACTTAAGTCTCTTCCTCTTCCTGAAGATTGTGCTCTGCCTCTGCTTTGACTTCTATGTTGAGATTGTCCTCTGCCTCTGCTTTGACTTCTATGTTGAGATTGTCCTCTACCTTGATTGTTATTTCCTTGTCCCTGAAAATTACCTCTTCCTGGTTGTTTCCTCTACCTTGAAAATTACTCCCTGAATTGTTGCCTCTATTAAAGTTGGTTCCTTTGCTTTGGCTTCGACCTTGACTTTGTGCTGCTTGATTCTGATTGCCTCTGCCTCGGCCTCGTGAACTTTCTACTGATGATTTACGAGTGCTAGCTTCTGTGAGAAAAACATATTCACCAACTTTCTTCTTCTTCCCAAAAGTTTTATCATGTTGAGTCAACATTTCACAGAGTTCATCAAACTTTAGTTTCTCTAATTTCCCAGTTAATTGTAGAGTCTCCAAAAAAATGCGTGTAGGAAGAAGGAAGTCCAGCAATTACAATTGTTACCATAAAACTATCATCTATTGCTGGAAAACTAGCATTAATGATTTCCTGCCTAATATTCTTAAGTCTTGAGATATATTCAAGAACATCACCTCCTTCAGTCAATTTTTGTTGTAACAATTTTAATTGTAGATCAACTTTCTTTGATTCAGGCTGAGTATCAAAGAGGTCTTTAAAAGTTTTCAAAGCAGACCATGCATCTATAGCATTTTCTATATGGACATACATTTCATCATTCACAAAAGATTTAATAAGGGCTAAGGCTTTGGCATTCTGAACTTCCCATTTTGCTAGTGCAGCTGCATCTGTAGGTTTATTCAGCTTAATATCTCCATCACATATACCCTGCCATAATTCATTGTAAATGAGAGTGCTTTCGATGAGACAGTGCCATGTTTTATAAGTTTTTGTGCCTTCAAATTTGTCGAAATCAGAAAACAAATTAATCAACTTAGATATTGTAGCGTTGAAGCTTCGCACCAAGAATCAGAACAGAAATGACAAGATGGACAACACAATACACCACGTAAAAAAACACGATCTATCGGGGTTTGGCCTTGACCCTTGTATAGTCGTTGAAGCAGGAGAAAAATGACTGAGCTTTGCACTTGGCTCTAGTTAATTTCTCAAAAAATTACAAGGTAACTTTCAAAATTTGACTTTTACAACGATGCTCTTGCAAAAATTGGTAAAAAAAAAGTTACCCCCCTCAAAGTAAAATTACTTTGAGTTACACTTATCTCTCCAGAAACAAATTACAAAGAAAAACTCCTTATTACTCCAAAAAAATACAAATCACCTTATTGCTCCATAAACAATAAATTCCCAAAATTAAAAAAAATCACCATATTTTTGCACAATACAATATTTCTTATTTCACCACAAAATTTACAAATTTGATTCGGCTTCCATAAGTTCAGCCTTGCACTTGCTTGATGGACTGGTACTCTCAGTTTGAATGACATAAATGGGTATGTATTACATCGCCAACACTGCTTCTGCTTATCTCTCTCGGTACCACATCATGTATAATACTGCCGGTAACATTCAAATATCCTCTACCCTTTCGACCCAGAAAACCTCGACATCAAATTTAGTGGCAATCTGAAGTAACCCTTTCCTTTGAAGCTTGGTATTTTTTGTGGAACAAAGTACATAAGAAATTTGTTAATTCCAATTCAAAGCCTGACATCTTTGCATAGCCAGGAAAATAGTTGCCGTCAATACCAATTTCTGACTCTGCTGTCCCTAATGACATCAAAATTGAACAACCTTAACCCCAAAACCTCCCGTAGACCATTCACAAGAACCTATATGAATCCTCCTTGTCTAGAATTTGTTTGTTTGATGAATCATTTTCAGCTTAACGAATAGTTAAACGCAGTTAGTTCAATGCAATTGAAGCTGGTCAATCCATTTCCTTTGTCGCTCAATTCTAGAGATTCTTTTCAGCAGCTGCAAATAAAACTATAACCGTGCAGTTTTAATGTCGATTCATAGGAACTAGCGAAATTATTTGAGGAATCATGTCGTGATCCAGCCTCCTATATCTACTAACAGATGAGGCCAACAAGATAATCATGCAGAAAACATTAAGTGGCAGATTTTAGAGATGTCTTCTTCTATGTCTGATTACGCTATTTGTTTGCACGTTTTAACGTGCCACAGGTTGGATTTTGGCTGGAATTAGAGCTTAGAGTCCTAGTTTAGAATGATTTTGATGGCTTGAATTGATCAAACCAGATTTATAATGGCGGAATAGAAAGATACTCATTCGATCTTCAATGTTCCATGGAAGCGTATGAAACTAGAAGAAACGGTTGAAAGCAAGAACGGTTGTGCAGCAAAAACAATAGAGGAAAACAGGTCTTTGTCCTGCGCTAAGGCCAGAGGGGGCGAGGCGTTACAGGGAGGATGTATTTCACCTGTTATAAAGGGGTGGTTTTCTGAAGCTCGAGTCAAGTTGCATGGGACTGATATTAATTTGCAATATTTCAACAATCCTATGTGGCCTGGAGAGACATATTCGCTGAAGGTGGAGAAGATATTATTTGAGGGCAGGTCACAATATCAAGATTTGATGATATTTCAGTCAGTAACATATGGGAAAGTACTTGTGTTGGGTGGGGTAATTCAGTTGACAAGCCATCGAATATGGCACTAAAATAATAGAAATTCAAGACAACGATTTTGATAATAATTCAAAAAAATGGATTTTCAGATTTCAAAATCTAAAATCAGTTAAATAATAAAATTTCTTCTCTTTTGAACAAAAAATTTGAGAAATTTCATACCCAACATTCGCTGAACAATTCAATGGAGTTTTTCAAAAACTTGTAGAGCTGGAATCTCCTCCTCAAATCAATTGCAGCATTACTGGAGCTCTGATACCACAATAATGGCAGAAGTGTCCACAGACACATAATTTTATTAATCAGAAAAAATAATTGCATAATTTGATTTTGCAAGAGTTTACACTTGAACATCCAAACACTCTTGCAATGAGCTATTTATAAGCTCTATGTCCTAACTACCTCTAATTATGGATCACTTATTAAATAACAAGTGTCCATTTACAATAGATGCTATTCAAACCAACTAGCTAACAAATCTCCTAAAATAGAGGCTAAGATACGACACTTTTGGAGAGTCATATCTTGTTAGAACAATACACTAATTCTAAATGTCTTCATTAAATAATTAAACATTCTAGAATAATAATTATTAATTTAATATCTTAAATTAATAATTATTTTATTCTAATATTATAACCTATGATAAGATTGTATTTTTGGATCATCTAACAACACTTCCATAATTATAGTCATGAGTCGTGGGATTCCTTGTTTCCATAATTTCACTTTCAATTTTTCTTTTCGACTTGAATTTCTTCTCCAATGAATTAAGTTCCCAATGATGAACCTCATGTTGAATGTTATCCTTTAAAATACCTATGAAGACATCAATCCTTTGCTTCTCTAGAATATCATTTACCCTTATATTCAATTTTTGAAAGTCCTCAATGTGCTCTATGATTGAACACTTTTGTTTGAGATTTATCAATTGGCTAAAGAAGGTGTTTCTCTTTGTATCCTCATAATGTGCTATCATTTCCTCCGTGAAAATTGACCACGTAAGAAGTGGTTTACGAGAATAAAGCCCTTTATACAATAAAAATTGATCTGATTCTAAATATGAAGATGCAATACGTACCTTTTGTAACAACTGCACCTCATGTGGATCAAAATATTGCTCCATTTGTAGTATCCAATTTACCAGATCCTTGCCATCAAACTTCATCATATTGCCCTTTCTTGATTTTAGGAGCTTTATCTTGAAACAACTATACCTCTATAATTTTGACTCTTCCAGTTCTGAAATTATGATATGCAGTAGTCCTCTGTGTCTTATTTCCAATGCCACCAATCTGATCAAATTTGGATTCTCCAAGAAAGAGTTATGCACAATCTCCCAAGATGACCTCATTATATACCTTTTTAGAAGAGCGAACTTGTATGAAGTGTCATGTATCACTGTTTTGACCTTTGGATCTGAAACTTATACACAGGAAACTATAATTTGTCTGCTTTCTGCAACTTCTTACAAAAATTAAATTTGATGCTCAAAGAAAAAGTTATGACGATTTTCCCAAGGTGACCTGTTTGGAATGTAATTCGGGGGTCTGCAAAAACCCTAACTTCCTCAAATTATATCTCCGAGAATATAGTGAGACAGGATCTTAAATTTGGAGCCAAGGTTCAAACCAATTTCGTCTCAAATGGGGTTTTTTGTTAGCTTTTGAAACTTTGTAGTGAAAGGGTTATAGCGAAAATTCCACGATGACCTGTTTTAGACGAAATTCTGGAGCTTGCAAAAGCCCTAACTTCCTCAGATCTTATCTCTGAAAATATAGCGCGAAAAGATCTGACATTCAGACGAGAGGTTCAGAACAATTTCTTCTCAAATGGGTTTTTTTGTAGCTTCTGAAACTTCATAGCAAAAACGTTATAGCAAAAATGCCACGATGGCCTGTTTGGGGAAGCGAAACCCTAGAATCTACAGCTCTGATTCCAAATGTTATGAAACCAACTCACAAAAAGATACAAAGGATAGATCAACTCCTTAGAATTCAGCCTCTTCGAGGGGGCAACCTCCTTTACATTACAAAAATGAACAATTCTTGGATGATACAAATGACAAGACCTCCTTTCTATATATAGGAGTCTCAGGGGTCATAATATAATTAGAGCCGACATAACAATAATAATGTAAGGGCACAATAATAACAATAGTGGGCTTCTATGGGGCACAATAATAACAATATGGGGACTACATGGGAACACCAATATAATAAGGGGGTTGTACTAATAACAATAAGGGGTTACACTAGTAGTATATGTACCTAACAAAGCCTCTTAACATCTTTAAGTTAGTTACCATGGGAGTCACCATGGATTTGCAATCCATTATACCAAATATCTAAAGAATCTATAACACAATTTCCTTGACCAAGGAAAACTTCACCATGTTTCTACTATATTTTTAATCCCAAGTAATAGTGCATAGACCAAATATCCTTCATATCGAACTTAGAAGACAACTAATTCTTGCATTGAATGATAACAGGCTTGGCACCTGTTAGAATCAAGTCATCAACATATAATATTAATATCATAAGTGCATTATTCACAACCTTAAAGTAAAGGTTTGGATTGGCTTCGCTTTTGGTAAATCCCAGTTTCGTAAGATAGTTCGCAATACAAGCATACCAAGTTCTTGGAGCTTGCTTGAGTCCATACAAGGCCTTCTTCAACCTGCAAACATGAGATTCCTTTCCAAATACCTCAAAGACTTGAGGTTGCTCTATGTATACCTCTTCCTCAATCACACCATTGAGGAAATCAGTCTTCACTTCTATCTGGTGCAATTTCCATCCCAACTAAGTAGCAAGAGAAATGATGGATCTAATGGAGGTGTACTTGATAACTAGAGCAAAGGTATCATAATAGTCTTCTCCCTCGTTATAGGAGAACCCTCTAGCCACAAACCGTATCCACCACATGCTTGATCTTGTATATCCATTTGGAAGTCACCATTTACTTCTCCTCAGGCCTTGGCACAATCTCCCAGACATCATTCTTCATGATCGATTGGTATTCCTCTTTCATTTATTCCTTCCATACTTGGTGGTTAGTTGCTTCTTCATACATGGGAGGTTCTTCATTAATGAGTTTTTTCATGAGAGCTACATAGTTGGAGAACCTTTTAGGTTTCTTAAATTCTCTAGATGTGTCATTAGGAGATGCATGTCCTTCTACCTCTTCCAATGTATATCTAAGCCATGCTATTCTCTTCTTGATCTTTGGAACTATGATTGGTTATGGTGGATCTTGAGGCCCTTTTTGGCCTACCGATACATTCTGTAGAACTTGAATGTTCCTCCCTTGAGTCCTCATGCTTTAATTCATCCAAGGTATCTATGGAGACCTCCTTAGATTTCCAATATGCCACTCTCTTATCAAATGTGACATCTCGGCTGACCTCAATCCATCATTGTCCTGGAATGTATATTTTGTAGGCCTTTGAAGATTCACTATAACTAACAAATATGTTTTTCCTCCATGAAGGTTCAAGCTTGTTCGTTTTATCCTTAGGAACATGAATATATATAAGATAAGCAAAGATTCTCATGTTTCCAACCTTTGGATCTATTTTAGAGAATAACTAGGGAAACTTTGAGGTAAAAAATGGGCCTCAAAGAAAAAATGTACAAAAAAATCAACTTTATAAGAACCGATAGGATTCAATACGATGATGCCAACCATGGGGGATGATTCACCATTTTTGGAGTAAAAAAGTAAAAATACAAAAAGTTAAAAAACTATTTTTTCAACTTATCTCCCTACGATTTTACTCAAATTTCGAGCATGATAGATCATGGATGTGTAATTTAATCTCGAACCCAAGGAGTACTCATGTTACATAATTTCTATGGACCCTATTACACAAAAAATGTGAAATAGATGAAAAACGTGATTGCAATCACACTTTTTCATGTATTTCACATTTTTCATGTATTTCACATTTTTCATGTAGTGGGGTCCATAAAAAGTATGCACCATGGGTAATCCTTGGATGCAAGATTAGATTATGCATCTAATGAGCGATTGCGCTTGAAATTTGAATAAAATCATCAGGAGATAAGTTGAAAATGTAGTTTTTTCTTTTTTCCTCGAAAACTTGATGAGTAAATCTATTCTTATTTGATTATTTCCACTATTATTTTATAATATTCCTTAGGAATCCCATTTTAGACCTCAAAATTTCTCTAATGGTTTCTTCAAGAGTCGTACCTTCTAGAACTCTATGAGGAAATCTATTTTGTATGTACACAACTATTCGTGATACCTTCCCCCATAAAAATAATGGCAAGTTTGAATCATGCATCATGGCCTTGGTAGATTCTTCAATGGACCTTCTCTTTCATTTTGCTACACCATTATGTTTTGGATTATAGGGGATAATTACCTCCCTCTTAATCACAATATGCTTGCAGAAAGCTACAATATCCTTGTTGGTCACTTTAATTGTTGATTAATTCAAACAACTAAGTGCTACATAAATTGTCAACCCAGGGAAGTCTGTTTATTTCAAAGACAACTACACACTATATGTGCTCAATCTCAAAAGCAGTAAAAGTTGTAGTAACAAATATACTAGTCACACCTTGCCCTAAGAAAATTGAAGCTCTACTCTGAGTTACAACAAAAACAATCTATTGCAGACAATTATCAAAGAATGCTTAATTTCATTAAAAAGAGCAATCTAATAAAAGGAATCAATTTGCAAAGGAAAGCACTAGCTATGCTGTAACAGAGAACAAGACCCTATTCCCCAAGCAGGAATCTTCAACACCTGTTTCTGATTACCATGCTTGCCAACTCACTTTGTAAACTCAATTGCCAGTAAAGCACTCATAGATTAACTGTAGATGAAATTGAGAAAGTAATGCAGCAATCAATTGGAAAAACTGAGTTCAGCAATAATGCAGAAGCAACATTCGGTAAACAGAACTTTAACAAGGTATGGATAGAAAACGCACTTAACACACTGCAGAAATGTAATGGGTGAATCTTGTGATGAAGGTGGGCCCTGTCCTGCTCACAAGATTCCCCAGGAAACAAGAACTAGAAAGGAATGTTCAGAAGAATATTTTATTCATCCATCAATATGTCATGTTACAAAAAGATTCCAGTTCTTTTCCTTCAGCTAGACCTTCTTGCAGTCTGTCCGTCCCCTTCTAATGTAGATGTCTCCTCTTTTTAAAGAGGATACATCTATTAAAATTGATTACATTGTAAGTCCTATCTTTAACCCAATGTGCCAAAATAGGGAAATCAGTTTTCCCATTAATAAAATGATGTTACAATGGTTATGGTAATGTTGACTTTGGAATGTGGTCGTTACAGCCAGTGTAGTAGCTCCTTCGATGATCTTCTTCTGTTGCTATTGAATCTAGAATGCAAATCACGACTGTTTTAGCAACGGGATTTGCGCATTGTTCTTAATTGTTTTAGCAACATAAATTGTAATGATAACCCTGCAGTCTCCAAGCTATTTTAGCAACGTGAACTGTAATGATAAACTGTTTCAGCAACTATCCGATTCAACGATTAACTATGAAAGTAATGTAATTATATGTA
The DNA here is from genome assembly GCA_000404065.3 of Pinus taeda. Classification (NCBI taxonomy): domain Eukaryota; kingdom Viridiplantae; phylum Streptophyta; class Pinopsida; order Pinales; family Pinaceae; genus Pinus; species Pinus taeda. The sequence continues at coordinate 147,375 of APFE030799119.1, forward strand.
AAATAAATTAAATGTATGGTAATGAGAAGAAATATTGTATACCTTTGGAAAAATGGATTAAAGCAATAACATGGACTTTAAATACAGGTTGGAAAAGGATAGCATAATAGCAAAATATATGGTCAAAAAGGGACAATGTGGGGTCCTAACATCCCCCCCAACTGAAAGGGTTGCATGTCCTCATGCAACTTTACTTTGAATATGAGTCTGAGTACTGGGCCTTGCAGTGTAAATTACTTAGGCAGTAAGTATAGAAGGTGCTATCAACCAAATATCTGAAGCCATAAAAATTATGTAATTTCTGCCATGCTGTTGCTTCCTCCTTTTTGGACAGCCTATAATGAGCCCTATACTCTTGTGCTGGCATCCATAGAAGAGGGAAATGAAAATGATATCCTACCCATTTTTCGGCACACTTCTGAACACATTTGACATAGTCAGGTACCCGTGAAATTGCTGCTTCAACATTAAGAGGACTAAAGGGATGATACTCTTGCCTCTCCTTAGAAGACTGTTGCCAAAATAAGTTGTTTGCTTGTAAGGCAAGAGCTCCCTTAGCTTTAACATAATGTTGGCAGTCTTTTAATACTACAGCTTGTAACTGTCTGATGTGTTCACTCGTTCTTGGTTCCTTCAAAAACTAATGATATTCAACAATGAAAATGGTTGCATTCTATGGCTCGGATCGAATCCACATAAGATGATTATCTTCATTATGCCTTGCTGAAAGGAAGCCATTCTACCACGTGAGTTGATTAGCAAGGAAAGAGACAAAGGCTCTGATTTGAATGTCACCAACCAGAGGGTTCAGATTGAGCTTCCTATCCTTAGGTATGGCTTCATTATGGAGATACAATTCACAGAGTAAATTTTGTTCACTGGTAGATGCTTTTGTGAAAGTTTTCACAAAATGTTCAGGTGTAGATACCTCATGAGGTCTCCCATCTCTAACCGCCTTTATTTGAAAGAACGCTAACCATTCTGCAAGAAAAAGAGAGTAATTGGAGGATGGTTTCCTGGTGGCCAGTAATCTTTGAACCAAATCAAACATGAAAAGCATTCTAGTTTTTAGCTGTTTATTCTCCTTTTTCTGGGCACGAGAGTGTTGGAGCACCTGTTCCAAAACTTCCTAGTTTGAATATATATGATCTTTCCATGATGATTTATGCTCCTACAAGATCTTATCTTGCGACATAACATATTCTTTCTTCCATTTATCCATTTGTGCTTGAGTGATGCTGGTCTGAGTGAAGACAGTCTTTGTAGGCTGAGATTCAGTCTTAGTAAACACAGTTTCTGTAGACCAAGGTTCAGTCTGAGTAAACACAGTTTTTGTAGACCGAGGTGCAGGACTTTCAGTCTTAACAATCACAGTAGGCCGAGGTAATTGTGGTTTAACCTCTTTTTCAAATTTTTTTGAAGGCCCTGCTGGTTCTTGTGTGACAGTAGGGCGTTCCTCTTTAATTGTAGCAGAAGTAGATGCAGGGGTGGCTCCAGGCAGTGGAATTTCAACCATTTTATAACTCGCTTGATGATAAATGTTACCACATTGGCTGCACATATATTCGTTATACCAGTATTTCTCTATACTCTTTTCAGCTGCGGATGCTGCATGGGCTAAAGTGTACAAATTAAGCTCTCTGTCATAGGTTTCCCTTGTCGTTATTAATTCCTGCTTATACGCTTCGAGTTATCATTTTAGAAACTCGTTTTCCTGTAGAAGCGAAGCCAAGGTGACTGGGCTTTGTGTTGCAGTCATAGTCACAATAGCTGATTCTAGTGAATGAATGGCTTGTTGTTTCATAGCAGCTACATCATTTGCAGCCTCAACAGGTGGTTCTTGTGTGGCAACCACTGAATCAACAGCCGGTTCTGTAGTAGCTACATTATTTGCAGCATCCCAAGCATCCAAATTTCGCATATCAGTGGGTGGTTCTTGTGTGGCAGTTGCTGACTGAGTAGCTAGTTCTTGTGTAACAGCTACGGGTTGTGGAACGTCTTGGTTGTCTATGTGGAACGTCTTGGTTGTCTATGTTTTGTTCATCAACAGGTGGTTCTTGTGTGGCAACTACTGAATCAATAGCTGGTTATTGCGTGGCAGCTACATCTTGGTCGTCTGTTTTCTTTTCATCAGCAGGTGGTTCTTGTGTGGCAACTGCTGAATCAGTAGCTAGTTCTTGTGGGGTAGCTACATGCTGTACAACATCTTAGGTATCTAATTTTGGTGAATCAATGGTTGGTTCTTGTGTGGTAGCTGCTGAATCAGTAGCTGGTTCTTGTGTGATAGCTACATTTTCTGAAACGAATGATGTCACAAAATCCTGGGCGTCTTGCATTTCAATGCCCGAGGGTGAGATGGGTAAAGATTCAGGGACTTGGGATTGTGGTGGGGTATGGGGTTTTACACCAATAGGTAAGGAATTTAGGATGGTAGTAACATTTGCTGCTTCAGTTGACACCCTCATACATCTTCGGGGTAAAAAGGCAGGGAGAGTAGTGATTTTTCTTTTATGAGTGGGTTTTTTAGAGGGGAAGGGTCATCAGGGATGGTGGCTTCTTTGATTGAGGCCCTTGTTTGTTTTTTTGGTGGGGAAGTAGCCTTATCTTTCCTTTTTCTTTTTGGCATAGCAATGGGAAGGTTATCTTTAGAATCATCACTAGGAATGTGGACAGTGGGACAAGATGATTCTACTAAATTATGGGATGGAGTTGATGTGGTGGAAGGGTCAATTGGGTTGGCTGATGCGGTTGGTGGGATTTTAGGGGGATCACGAATGCTCCCTAGTTGCTGTTCGGAAGAATTTTTAGCTTGCTGAGGGATTCCAGGAGTTTGTTGAGGAATTTTAGGAATTTTAGCAGCTTCTTGGGGAATTTCAGCTGCTACTTGAGGAATTTCAGTAACTTCTTGGGGAATTTCAATTGCTGCTTGAGGAATTTCAGCAACTTCTTGAGGTTCTAGGGGTGGGTTGTTAAGAGGGGGAGGATTCTGTTGAGCCAAACCCCTCTGAATTAATAGCTAGACAAGACGATGATGGGTGAGGGAAAGGAGTGGGTATTTTGCATTCATACAATAATGTGACATATTCTTTAGACACCCAAGTAGATAATACAACATATTCAACAATCGACCATGTCTCAAATGATTTAACAAGACAAAATAATGCTGATAGACTACCTGGTAGCGACCCTCATAGGTGAGATAATGCTTGACGAATTGAGCAACCATCGGCCATGGAGGTGGTAATGAATGAAGTGCGACACCCTAGCCTTTGGGCTTGACTTGCTCTCCTTGTAGAAGAAAGTCTTGCTGTGCATTCAGAATGATATGCTTACAACTAAACCATCGAGTGCCAGTGGCAGGTAGGCCTGAAACATGTGCTATATCATACTCTGAGACTGGAATTCAAACTCCTTGAACAGTAGAGTAGCCATCCTGTAGATTATGTGCAATTCAAGGACTTTCTGTGGATCAAATTCCTGAAGCCTCTAAAAATAATCTACCTAGCCTGTTCGCTGAAAAATCTGATATACCCCTGGGTGTAATTCTAATAAATCTATCGAGCCAGGCTCATGTCGAATAGCAAATCCTACCATAGTTACCAGCTTCAGTAAAATGCACAGTGACAAACCGAGTTACCGCACCCCAAACATAGTAAACTTTGCAAATGAGATCATGGAATAATAGGACAAAGACAGGGTGATAAGATGTAATCGTGGGTAAAAAAAACGATGATTGGCGTGTTGCAAAATGATGGCATGTAATTTTGGTATTCCCCCCAACTACGGCTGAAATAATGAGTTTAAATGTACGGGGATCATTGTAAGAATGACATAATCTTCTCATTTAACTATAGTTTAATAATATTTACACATAATAAACACATACCTCATCTTTACCTTTGATTGATATTCGGAAAATAGAGTGTATGTTGCTAATAGATATTCAATGGTTATGGAAGAGGGTTTTGAAATATGAGGGTAATTGTATGAAAGGCTTGTATAATCATAGGAGAAGGCAATGAAGAACAAAGTTATAAGAATAATGCAAGAGGTGATTCTCACAACAGAAAGTAACAAATGATAATTCCTTGAGAAGGAGTGGTATTTCAACAATGGGGAAGATGGGTAAAAGTTGGTGTTTCAGCGACGGGGAAAATGGGAAAAGGTTGGTGTTTCAGCAACGTGAAAATGGATGGAAGATAGTGTTTCAGCAACGAGAAAATAAAGAAAAATGTTGTTGTAAATGGGAAAAATAAGGAAAATGTTGCTGAAAAATACTTATTTCATTAATGATAAAAATGGAAAAGATGTTGCTGAAAAATAATGGGGGACATAGGGAGGGGAAAAAGGGAAAAATGATCAAAATGGGGGAATGAATTGTGAATTGGAATGAGATGACAATGCTTCACAAAATGAAGCTTAAATATGCTTGCAGTAAGATTGTTCCTTTTAATCAGCCTCTCCTACATCTGATATTTGCAAAATAATCAATTGTAACATGCCAACCCTTGATAGGGATTATTAGTTAAGAAATCTAATCTAATACTAAAAATACAATGCATAAATTAAATGCAATGAGGGGCAGCAGGTTCCCCCAAAAAGATATAATGTGAATCTGCCATGCAGGTGGCTTTAAAATCCTCTTTAGAAATGGGTTGCTGGTACAGACAAGGCCAATACCCATTTACTAATAATGGTGTTCTAGAATTATCAATTGTTAGGAGCCTTACTGTCCCATTGGGAAAAACAATGTCTATTTCGTAAGGTCCCAGCCATCTTGTTCGTAATTTCCCTTGAAAATTTTCAAACCGAGAATCGTACAATAATGCCCAATTACCTTTTTGGAAGTGCTTATGCTTAATTGTTTTATCATGCCACCTAGTTCTTTGTTGTGGAATCATAGTTGTTTGATGGATGGCATCTAACCTCTTTTCATCCAATTCCTAAAGCTGCTGCAACCTAGCTATCTGTGCATCAGTCAAATCAAGGTTAACAGCTAAAGCAGTTTTTAAGGTTTTAATTTCAAATTCCACAGGAAAAATAACACTTTTACCATAAACCAATTCATAGGGAGACAATCCTGTAGTGTTCCTCCAGGTAGTTCTGTAAGCCCATAATGCTTCAGGCAGCCTTTGAGACCAATCCTTCCTATTTTCCTTCACTTTTTCTTGTTAAAATCACTTCTATGACTTTGTTTGTACTTTCCACCTGTCCATTGGCTTGGGGGTGGTAAGGTGTAGTCATTTTATGATGAATATGATATTTTTGAAGCATGGCTTTAAAACCATGAGAGTTGAAAGGAGGTCCTCCATCTGTAACTAGTTCTCTAGGCACTCCAAATCTAAGAAAGATTTCTTCAAATAGCAATATTAAAACAAATTCTTCCTTAGCTCTAATGAGTGCCTTAGCTTCCACCCATTTAGTAATATAATCTGTACAAACCAATATGTAAACTCTTTGACTGGATGGAGGATTGATGGGTCCTATAAAGTCTAGAGCCCATCTTTCAAAGGGTTCAAGTATTACCTAGGGATTCGGTGGCATTTCATCTCTATGATTAGGTTGACCCATTCTCTGACAGCTATCGTAGGCTCGAACATATTTCTTCGCATCCTTGAAGAGTGAGGGCCAATAATAACCCATTCTAAGAATTTTATGTGCTGTTCTCTTATTAGCAAAATGCCCTCCGCAAGGGCCATCATGACAAGCCTTCAGTATATCATAAACCTCATCTTCTCTAATGCATCTTCGGATTTCATGATCAAGTCCTGTATGGAAAAGACACCCACTTATGCAGCTATACTGAGCACTTTGTTGAATGATCTTTCTTTTC